>JXCR01082350.1:20091-121668 GCA_002079205.1 Phalaenopsis hybrid cultivar
AACTATAAAACCACCTGAACTTGAGTTGAAAATATTGCCTAATCACTTGAAGTATGTGTTTCTGGGAAACTCATCTACATTACCTGTTATTATATCTTTAGAGTTAAATGATTTGAAAGGGAAAAGACTTTTGGATACATTAAAAAGATATAAGAAAGCTTTTGGATGGACCTTAGTTGATATTAAAGGAATCAGTCCTTCAATCTGTATGCATAGAATTATATTGGATGAACAATATAAACTAAGAGTTGATCAACAAAAGAGATTGAACTCAATGATGAAAGAAGTAGTCAAAAAGGAAATTTTGAAATGATTGGACGCTGGAATTATATATCCTATTTTGGACAGTGCTTGAGTAAGTCCAATTCATTGTGTTCCTGAGAAAGGAGGGGTGACTGCTAAAGCACAAGAGAATAATGAATTAATACCTATCAAACAAGTTACAGGATGATATATTTGCATTGATTATAGAAAATTAAACAATGTCACTAGGAAAGATCACTTCCCTTTATCATTCCTAGACCAAATATTAGATAAACTTATTGGGTACAAATATTTTTGTTTTTTAGATGGATATACCGACCACCATTAAATTCATATTGCTCATGAAGATCAAGAAAAGACAACATTTACTAGTCATTTTGGAAGTTTTTCTTTTTGAAGAATGCCTTTCGGATTATGTAATGCACCTGCAACATTTGAGAGATGTGTGAAGTCTATATTTAGTAAGTTAATTGATGATGGATTAGAAGTGTTTATGGATGATTTCTCTATATTTGGAACATCATTTGAGACATGCTTAAATTATCTTGAAAAAGTTTGGGAGTTATGCGAAAGAACTAATTTAGTTCTAAATTAGGAGAAATGCCAGTATATGGTTGCAGGAGGAATTGTGTTAAGGCATAAAATTTTGGAAAATGGTGTGGAAGCAGACCCTGCAAAAATTCAAGTTATATTTAAAGTAACACCTCGTACTAATGTAAGAGGGGTTAGAAGTTTTCTTGGACATGTTGGTTTTTACAGGCATTATATTAGAATGTAAGAGAGGTTAGGAGTTTTCTTGGACATGTTGGATTTTACATGCGTTTTATTAAAGAATATTTTTCAGAAATTACTAAACCTCTATGCCAACTTTTAGGAAAGGACAAGAAATTTAAATTTACTGAAAACTTTTAAATGCCTTTGAGTTATTAAAAGAAAAACTAATCACAGCCCCTATTATAGTTTCACCTTAATTGGGAGAAACCATTCGAACTGATGTACGATGCTAGTGATTATGCTATTAGAGCTGTTCTTGGACAAATGTATAAAAAAATTTTTAAAGTTATATACTACGCTAGTAAAACTATTAATGATGCTCAAATTAACTATACTGTTACTGAAAAAGAGTTACTGGCTATTGTGTATGCTTTTGACAAATATAGATCTTATTTAATTAGGACTAAATGTGTTGTGTACACTGGTCACTTGCTATTAAATATCTGATGCAAAAAAGGACGTCAAACCAATGTTAATTAAATGGATACTTTTGATGCAAGAATTTGATTTTGTGGTTATTGATAGAAAAGGAATTAATAATCAAATTGTTGATCACTTGACAAGAATATAATATCATGAATTATCTGACGCCGACATTGAAATTACGGACAGTTTTCCTGATGAACAAATTTATAATATTAATGAGTGAAAAATACTATGGTATGTTGATAATGTTAATTATATTGTAAGTGATATTTTTCCACCTATGTTGGCATTGCAACAACAAAGAAAATTCTTTCATGATGCGAAAGCATGTTTTTGAGATGACCTAATTTATATAAACAATGTAAGGATCTTATTATGAGATGATGTGTACCTTATGAAGAAACTGAGCTAATCATTCAGAAATGTCATTATTCTAAATTTGGGGGACATTTTGGGATTGATAAAACTGGTTCAAAACTTTTACAAGCTAGATTCTATTAGCCTACTCTCTTTATAGACGTTTACAGATACATAAAAACTTATGATTGATGCCAACACGTAGGCAATATATCTAAAAGAAATGAAATGCCTTTGAATTTCATGTCAGAAGTTGAGATCTTTGATATTTTGGGATTAGATTTCATCGGACTATTTATTCCTTCGTCTGAGAACTTATACATATTAATTGTGGTAGACTATGTTTCAAAGTGGATTGAAGCACAAGCTTTACCTCGTTGTGATGCTAAAAGTGTTTCAAGATTTTTAATGATAAATTTTTTTACTAGATACAGAATGCTAAGAGTGATTATCACTAACGGAGGATCCCATTTTAGGAATAAATACATTCAGAGATTGGTAGAAAAGTTTAATATTATTCATGGAATCTTTACTTCCTATCCCCCTCAAACTAGTGGGTTAGTTGAAGTTTCTAATAGAGAGATTAAAGAAATACTTTAGAAGACTGTAACCCTAGTAGAGTAGATTTGTCTACTAGACTGGATACTGCTTTATGGGCTTACAAGACTGCTTACAAAACTTCTATTGGAATGACTACTTAGAGGCTGATTTTTGGAAAGACTTGTCACTTACCAATAGAATTCAAGCATAACGCATAGTTTATAAGGAGAAACTAAAGTTATGGCATGATCAAAATTTTAACCAGATGAACTTTGAACCGGGACAATAAGTTTTGTTTTACAATACAAGGCTGAAATTATTCCCTAGGAAATTGAAGTCTCATTGGTTAGGACCCTTTACTGTGACTCAAGTTTATACTTACGGAGCTATTTAAATTGAAGATCAAAAAATTAGGAAAAGATTTAAATTAAATGGACACATATTAAAGCCATATTTTGAGGGTAAAAGACCAAAATTTAAAGAGATTTTAATGGTCAGTCAACTTGAGTAATAGCTGAATAGGTTGGGCTAACGACGTTAAACCAAGCACTTTATGGGAGGCAACCCATAGTTATCTTTACTTTTATTACGATTATAGTGTTTTTATTTGAAATTATTGTTAGTTTGTGGTTGTATTGGACTCTACTAGTCATTTTTACCCTGGAATCATCATAAAAATTGGATCCATAGAGAAAATTGGAATGCATTTAGACTAGAGCGAAACTGTGAAATTTTTGCCTTGGGCGCCGACGGCAGGCTCGACGACGCCAACGATGGGTTTTCACTGAGAGTCTAGGAAATTAATTCTAAAGGCTCGCCGACGGCGCCATCGACATCGCCGATGGCAAGAAAGACGGGATGACGGTTTTTGAAGTTTGAAATGACGATTTTTGGCTATTTTAGGCGGGAGTTACTCCATATAAACTTCCAAATTTGGTTCTTAAGTTCATATTACCCCAAAAATGAATTGAAACTCCTCAAAATTCATCCTTATGGCGTCTAATTCCATTGAAAACCCTAGATTTTGAGTGTTTAACCGGAGAAAGTTCATTAGTTTCTAGGAGCAACGAATCTTCAACAAAGTACTAAAAAAGATCAGATTAATCAAAGAAAGAGGATTCATGAATCGAGTATTGAACAATACTTCAACAGAAATTGAAGAGATGATTGTTCGACGATGATGGGAAGTGTTGTGCTACACTACAGCCACCGTAGTCGTTCTTGTGGTGAAGGAGTTTTATGCTAATTTGCATGGAATTAACCAAGGAGTCATATATGTGCAAGGTAGATGAATAACTTTTACTCCTGCATGGATTAATAAGTTATATATGATCGAGAATGTTTGTGTCTGCCATTATTTCAACTTCATCCCGACAAGAAACATAATGAATGAGATCTACCAATATTTGACGGATGAGGTTGATGACAAAGAAATGAGATAAAATAGGTATGGTAATTTTTCTGCGACACTCTGACACTTCTTCATTTCTGTAACACTATTACTGACGATGAGGATTGGTAAAGTTACTAAGAAAAGTGCTATTTTGAATTATTGCATCCAAATGGGACTGCCGATCGATATTGGATCGATAATTGTGAAGTCTGTTTTGGTTCTGATCGTTCATGGATCAACTTATGGGCTTAGACATCCTTCAAAATTTTCTTACTTTTCAGTCAGTTCCAAGTATCTTATAAGAATTGGGAAAAAGTACTTCTACCTTGGAAGCCTTTAAACCCAACCGAGAAGTTCATAGTCAAAGAAGATGAGAATGATATTACTATTATTGTGGATCAATCATCTCAGAATTCACTTCCTATTCAACCTTTAGTTCCAGAAAAGACACTAGTGATCCTGCACAGAATCAAGAAACTAGAGAAAGAGGTGCAAAATGTTATGAATGCAATTAACAATTTCTCTGATTTCATTGATCATCTAGACTGGAGGATGAAAGATCATTTTGATCACTGTGGACATATCGAAGGAAGTTTGATACAATTGATGAGGAAGATGGGATTGACAAAAGAGGACTCTATTGAAGAATTCCCATACCGACCCTTCTATAACCTATTTGTTCATGTTCAATCAATGGGTGATATCAAAGGAGAAACAAGCACAAAATCAGAAGAGTAGTAGATTTACTTTGCCACGTATATGTCTATATATGTGATTTGATTTGAAATTACGTGTTTAATTTGCTTTTGAAATTTTCTTTTAAATCTTAGTATAGTTGAGATTGAGCATAGGATGTTTGTTTTCAGCATTTAAAGTGGTGTGGCTTGGATTGCGATGCTGAATTGATGTATTAAGGTTGAGAAAATACCAAACTTATGTGTGTCGTGTAACGTGTACTATAAAGCTTAGAATTTATATATAATTGTAAGGTTTTATGTTGTGAATGTTTCTTTGGGTTAGTATATCATTTAATCACTTAAAATTTATGTTTAGAATGATTGAACGGATGTCATCAAGGCTTGAAATTGATCAAAATCTCAAAAATCTTGAAATTGAACCAATTTTAAAAATCTCACCAACGACGCCATCGACGCCGTCGATGATGGATTTTTCTCGAGACTTAGGCTATTTAATTCAATAGAACTCGCTGATGGAACTGAAGACCCCGCTGACGGTGAGATCCCGAAAAAACGCTTTTAACCGCAATTTTGACCAGTCAACCAACAATATTCATCTTCCCATTCCTCTTAAAAAATAAAAATTTTAATCTAGGGCTTGAAGATCTTAGATTTAGGGCGATTTCAAAGAATTTAGACGCTGGATTTTATCATCTCTCCGTAAGAGTTTCACTCCAACCTTAAAATATTTAATTTTCACCTCAAATTTCTTCCACATTGAGAGGATCCGAAAAAATTGAGCATTTGGTGAAAATATTTGGAAGAAATTGATGGAATTTAGATTATGAACTCTTAGAGTCACTCTTGGAAGCCATTATTTGAGTATTTGAAGAGTATTTTGGAATTTTTATAATTTTGATTAGATTGACATGGCTCCGTGACAAAAGAGGCGACTTGAGTTTGACGAGTCTCGCTTTGTCAATGCAAAGGCTCAGTCGAGATTTACTTCAGTATTTGAAGGGAAGAAATGTATACAAGATGTCATTTTTGAGAGTACAGGAGGATAAGTTGAACAAGTTATTACCGAACGAAGGTGGGAAAACTTTTGTTATACCACCAATAAGGCTGTTATGAATATTGTTAAAGAATTTTATGCCAATGTGTTCTATTCTGAGGACAAAACTGTTCGAGTAAGGGGGATTTCTATTGAGTTTAGTGCAACCCACAATAACTCATTTTATGAAGTCCCAAACTCTTATAGCTGCAATTATGGAACCTTCAGTACAATGGAAGGCCCACTGAACGATGTCATCAACTTTCTCACTGATGGGAAAGGGACATAGAAGATAAAGCAACGAGAAAGGGTAAATTTTTCTTCTTCCATGTTGAATGCCACATCTAAAGCGTGGCATTATTTTATTTCCTCTACTCTGTTACCTACTTATCACCATAGTGACGTAACAAGAGATAGAGCTATTATGAATTCTGTATTTAGAATAATTGAACTATAAATGTAGGGAGAATTATTTATAAGAATATATTTACCACAAGAAAGAGTGAATCAAGTGGAGGTCTGGGACATCCTGGCCTCATTTATGCACTTTGCCAACTTTCTTGANCAAACTATAAATGTAGGGAGAATTATTTATAAGAATATATTTACAACAAGAAAGAGTGAATCAAGTGGAGGTCTGGGACATCCTGGCCTCATTTATGCACTTTGCCAACTTTCTAGANAAAAATTGGAACGCATTCGGACCAGAGCAAAACAGTGAAATTTTTGCCTTAGGCACCGACGGTGGGCTCGACTCCGCCGACGGTGGGTTTTTCCCGAGAGTCCAAGAAATTAATTCTAAAGGCTTGCCGACGGCACCATCGATGGCACTGATAGTGAGAACGGCGGGATGACTGTTTCTGGAGTTTGAAATGATGGTTTTTGGTGGTTTTAGGCGGGAGTTACTCCATATAAACTTCCAAATTTGGTTCTTAAGTTCATATTACCCCAAAAAAAAATTTAAACTCCACCAAATTCATCCTTATGGCCTCCAATTCCACTGAAAACCTTAGATTTTGAGTGTTTAACAGGAGAAAGTTCATTAGTTCTAAGGAGCAGCAAATCTTCAACAAAGTGCTGACAAATAGAAGATTTATCAAAGAAAAAGGATTTTTGAATCGAGGATTGAACAATCCTTCGATAGCAATTGAAGAGATGATTGTGCGGCGAAGATGGGAAGTGTTGTCTACACTACCGCCGCTATGGTTGTTCTTTTGGTGAAGGAATTTTATGCTAATTTGCATGGAATCAATGAGGGAGTCATTCATGTGCGAGGTAGATGGATAAATTTTACTCCTACATGGATCAATGAATTATATATGTTCGAGAAAATTTTTGTCTGCCATTATTCCAACTTTGTCCTGACAAGAAACCTGATGAATGAAATTTATCAATATTTAACGGATGAAACTGAAGACTGGGAAATGAGAGAAACATGTATGTTAGTTTTTCTGTAACACTATTAAACCCCGTTTCTAAACACTGACACTTCTTCATTTCTGCAAAATTGTTACCGACCATGAGGATCAGTAGAGTTTCTAAAGAAAGTGCTATTCTGAATTACTGCATCGAAATGGAACTGCCGATAGATATTGGATCTAAAATTGTGAAGTCTGTTTTGGGCCTGATTATTCATGGATCAAATTATGGGCTTGGACATCCATCCACAATTTTCCTACTTTGCAGTCAGTTCCAAGTATCTTATGAAAATTGGGAAAAGGTACTTCTACCTTGGAAGCCTTTAGACCNAGGAATTAATAATCAAATTGTTGATCACTTGACAAGAATATAATATCATGAATTATCTGACGCCGACATTGAAATTACGGACAGTTTTCCTGATGAACAAATTTATAATATTAATGAGTGAAAAATACTATGGTATGTTGATAATGTTAATTATATTGTAAGTGATATTTTTCCACCTATGTTGGCATTGCAACAACAAAGAAAATTCTTTCATGATGCGAAAGCATGTTTTTGAGATGACCTAATTTATATAAACAATGTAAGGATCTTATTATGAGATGATGTGTACCTTATGAAGAAACTGAGCTAATCATTCAGAAATGTCATTATTCTAAATTTGGGGGACATTTTGGGATTGATAAAACTGGTTCAAAACTTTTACAAGCTAGATTCTATTAGCCTACTCTCTTTATAGACGTTTACAGATACATAAAAACTTATGATTGATGCCAACACGTAGGCAATATATCTAAAAGAAATGAAATGCCTTTGAATTTCATGTCAGAAGTTGAGATCTTTGATATTTTGGGATTAGATTTCATCGGACTATTTATTCCTTCGTCTGAGAACTTATACATATTAATTGTGGTAGACTATGTTTCAAAGTGGATTGAAGCACAAGCTTTACCTCGTTGTGATGCTAAAAGTGTTTCAAGATTTTTAATGATAAATTTTTTTACTAGATACAGAATGCTAAGAGTGATTATCACTAACGGAGGATCCCATTTTAGGAATAAATACATTCAGAGATTGGTAGAAAAGTTTAATATTATTCATGGAATCTTTACTTCCTATCCCCCTCAAACTAGTGGGTTAGTTGAAGTTTCTAATAGAGAGATTAAAGAAATACTTTAGAAGACTGTAACCCTAGTAGAGTAGATTTGTCTACTAGACTGGATACTGCTTTATGGGCTTACAAGACTGCTTACAAAACTTCTATTGGAATGACTACTTAGAGGCTGATTTTTGGAAAGACTTGTCACTTACCAATAGAATTCAAGCATAACGCATAGTTTATAAGGAGAAACTAAAGTTATGGCATGATCAAAATTTTAACCAGATGAACTTTGAACCGGGACAATAAGTTTTGTTTTACAATACAAGGCTGAAATTATTCCCTAGGAAATTGAAGTCTCATTGGTTAGGACCCTTTACTGTGACTCAAGTTTATACTTACGGAGCTATTTAAATTGAAGATCAAAAAATTAGGAAAAGATTTAAATTAAATGGACACATATTAAAGCCATATTTTGAGGGTAAAAGACCAAAATTTAAAGAGATTTTAATGGTCAGTCAACTTGAGTAATAGCTGAATAGGTTGGGCTAACGACGTTAAACCAAGCACTTTATGGGAGGCAACCCATAGTTATCTTTACTTTTATTACGATTATAGTGTTTTTATTTGAAATTATTGTTAGTTTGTGGTTGTATTGGACTCTACTAGTCATTTTTACCCTGGAATCATCATAAAAATTGGATCCATAGAGAAAATTGGAATGCATTTAGACTAGAGCGAAACTGTGAAATTTTTGCCTTGGGCGCCGACGGCAGGCTCGACGACGCCAACGATGGGTTTTCACTGAGAGTCTAGGAAATTAATTCTAAAGGCTCGCCGACGGCGCCATCGACATCGCCGATGGCAAGAAAGACGGGATGACGGTTTTTGAAGTTTGAAATGACGATTTTTGGCTATTTTAGGCGGGAGTTACTCCATATAAACTTCCAAATTTGGTTCTTAAGTTCATATTACCCCAAAAATGAATTGAAACTCCTCAAAATTCATCCTTATGGCGTCTAATTCCATTGAAAACCCTAGATTTTGAGTGTTTAACCGGAGAAAGTTCATTAGTTTCTAGGAGCAACGAATCTTCAACAAAGTACCAAAAAAGATCAGATTAATCAAAGAAAGAGGATTCATGAATCGAGTATTGAACAATACTTCAACAGAAATTGAAGAGATGATTGTTCGACGATGATGGGAAGTGTTGTGCTACACTACAGCCACCGTAGTCGTTCTTGTGGTGAAGGAGTTTTATGCTAATTTGCATGGAATTAACCAAGGAGTCATATATGTGCAAGGTAGATGAATAACTTTTACTCCTGCATGGATTAATAAGTTATATATGATCGAGAATGTTTGTGTCTGCCATTATTTCAACTTCATCCCGACAAGAAACATAATGAATGAGATCTACCAATATTTGACGGATGAGGTTGATGACAAAGAAATGAGATAAAATAGGTATGGTAATTTTTCTGCGACACTCTGACACTTCTTCATTTCTGTAACACTATTACTGACGATGAGGATTGGTAAAGTTACTAAGAAAAGTGCTATTTTGAATTATTGCATCCAAATGGGACTGCCGATCGATATTGGATCGATAATTGTGAAGTCTGTTTTGGTTCTGATCGTTCATGGATCAACTTATGGGCTTAGACATCCTTCAAAATTTTCTTACTTTTCAGTCAGTTCCAAGTATCTTATAAGAATTGGGAAAAAGTACTTCTACCTTGGAAGCCTTTAAACCCAACCGAGAAGTTCATAGTCAAAGAAGATGAGAATGATATTACTATTATTGTGGATCAATCATCTCAGAATTCACTTCCTATTCAACCTTTAGTTCCAGAAAAGACACTAGTGATCCTGCACAGAATCAAGAAACTAGAGAAAGAGGTGCAAAATGTTATGAATGCAATTAACAATTTCTCTGATTTCATTGATCATCTAGACTGGAGGATGAAAGATCATTTTGATCACTGTGGACATATCGAAGGAAGTTTGATACAATTGATGAGGAAGATGGGATTGACAAAAGAGGACTCTATTGAAGAATTCCCATACCGACCCTTCTATAACCTATTTGTTCATGTTCAATCAATGGGTGATATCAAAGGAGAAACAAGCACAAAATCAGAAGAGTAGTAGATTTACTTTGCCACGTATATGTCTATATATGTGATTTGATTTGAAATTACGTGTTTAATTTGCTTTTGAAATTTTCTTTTAAATCTTAGTATAGTTGAGATTGAGCATAGGATGTTTGTTTTTAGCATTTAAAGTGTTGTGGCTTGGATTGCGATGCTGAATTGATGTATTAAGGTTGAGAAAATACCAAACTTATGTGTGTCGTGTAACGTGTACTGTAACTCTTAGAATTTATATATAATTGTAAGGTTTTATGTTGTGAATGTTTATTTGGGTTAATACATCATTTAATCATTTAAAATTTATGTCTAGAATGATTGAACGGATGTCATCAAGGCTTGAAATTGATCAAAATTTCAAAAAACTTGAAATTGAACCAATTTTAAAAATCTCACCAACGACGCCATCGACGCCGTCGATGATGGATTTTCTCGAGACTTAGGCTATTTAATTCAATAGAACTCGCTGAAGGAACTGAAGACCCCGTTGACGGTGAGATCTTGAAAAAATGCTTTTAACCACAATTTTGACCAGTCAACCAACAATATTCATCTTCCCATTGCTCTTAAAAAATAAAAATTTTAATCTAGGGCTTGAAGATCTTAGATTTAGGGCAATTTCAAAGAATTTAGACGCTGGATTTTATCATCTCTCCGTAAGAGTTTCACTCCAACCTTAAAATATTTGATTTTCACCTCAAATTTCTTCCACGTTGAGAGGATCCGAAAAAATTGAGCATGTGGTGAAAATATTTGGAAGAAATTGATGGAATTTAGATTATGAACTCTTAAAGTCACTCTTCGAAGCCATTATTTGAGTATTTGAAGAGTGTTTTGGAATTTTTATAATTTTGATTAGATTGACATGACTCCGTGACAAAAGAGGCGACTTGAGTTTGACGAGTCTCGCTTCGTCAATGCAAAGGCTCAGTCGAGATTTACTTCAGTATTTGAAGGGAAGAAATGTATACAAGATGTCATTTTTGAGAGTCTAGGAGGATAAGTTGAACAAGTTATTACAGAACGAAGGTGGGAAAACTTTTATTATACCACCAATAAGGCTGTTATGAATATTGTTAAAGAATTTTATGCCAATGTGTTCTATTCTGAGGACAAAACTGTTCGAGTAAGGGGGATTTCTATTGAGTTTAGTGCAACCCACAATAACTCATTTTATGAAGTCCCAAACTCTTATAGCTGCAATTATGGAACCTTCAGTACAATGGAAGACCCACTGAACGATGTCATCAACTTTCTCACTGATGGGAAAGGGACATAGAAGATAAAGCAACGAGAAAGGGTAAATTTTTCTTCTTCCATGTTGAATGCCACATCTAAAGCGTGGCATTATTTTATTTCCTCTACTCTGTTACCTACTTATCACCATAGTGACGTAACAAGAGATAGAGCTATTATGAATTCTGTATTTAGAATAATTGAACTATAAATGTAGGGAGAATTATTTATAAGAATATATTTACCACAAGAAAGAGTGAATCAAGTGGAGGTCTGGGACATCCTGGCCTCATTTATGCACTTTGCCAACTTTCTTGAGTTGAAGCTGGAGATGATGAAGAATGGGTTTACCCTATGAAACCCATTAGTAAAGCTAATTTGAAGACATATAAATTCCATGAAAAATGGAGATCTTGGAGTAGGAGTCAAGAACCTTCTACTAGGATTAGTAAAGCTATGTTTTGTCGTATCTTCTCCATGAGTTCTGAGTAGTTTTCTCTGTCTTTCTCCTTGTCTTGAGATTTTGTGAAATGGTAGTTTGAATTGGTTGAGCCATGAGAATGTTAAAGAAGTTGTGATGATCTTTTCACTTTGATCTTAATTTACTTTCAAGCTGGCCAATTAATTTGTTAAAATATGTTGAGTTTTACAACTAAAGTGAAGATTACATCAAAGATTTAAGGAGGTCAAAGTCCTTGAAAGTTGGGTGCAATTAAATAAGGAAATAAAATTATCGTGCGCAGAATTGGAGATTTTTTAGTGACGGACTAAAATCCTCAATTCGATCCTATCGTTTGGGTGCTGAACTGTAGATGTTAGCCCTCAGGCGAGGGGAACGTGGGAACTCTAAAGTGAGAGCCGGTATCCTCTCAGCCTAGCCACAGATTTAGTAACCAAGCATACGATTAGGCAATGTTCTTTATGCCTGGACCAAAGGGTAAAAAATAGGTATCCTCCTATTTTGCACAATACAATTTGAACTAATTCACTTTATCCATTCACTTTAATTTTATTGATAAGGAGTAGGATGCTTTCTTACATATTGAACTTCACATTAGAAACTTTATTAATAAAATTAGTTAATTAAGAGTTTTACATATTTATTTCAGTTGCCTATTAGTGATAAATAAGTAATTTAAACTGTATTGTTGTGATAAAGTATTAATTTTTTAAATCCTAGTTCCTAGCCTCTAGTATTACTCCATGTGTGATCGATATCCAGGACTCCATTAGATCCCTGTATTGCTTGAGCGATATGTATACTTGTGTTGATAAGTGTGACTTCACAATTATTGAATATTTTATACACATTTTTATCAAATCTATAACCGTTGTCAAATTTTTGGTGCCATTGCTAGGGACTTAAATCTTCTAGCAACAATATCAAATTCTTGTAATTTTAAGCATATGTAAAGTCACTATCAAGTTTTTGGCACCATTGTCGGGGACTTAAATCTTTTATCAACAGTATCAAATGCTTGTATTTCTAAGCATATATAAAGTCATTGTCAGTTTTTATGCAACATAATAAGTTTAAATGAGCTGGAGACTTTTCACGAGGTGATGAGAGTGATGCATGGTCCTGCTTCTTTCTCTAGACCTGTTGGATACCTTTGAGGTCTACTAAACTTAATATGTTTTGCNGGCCCTAAGCTTTTCAATACTTTTTTCAATCATTGACTCATTGTTTGTTTTATGATTTGGAGGACCCTGGACCTCCTCCTCTTGTTTTTTTGTTTCTCTGGTGATCACTGTGAGGATGTCAGATACTTCAAACCCTTGCTTCATTCCATAATCTTATCGTGCGGGCTTATTGGACTGTATTGGTACAGTGGCCTTGGGTATCCATACCTTTTTCTTTAATGATGATGTCTCGGGACGAATGTTTTAGCAAAAACATTGGTATGTTGAGGATGAGTATACAATATTGGGTAATTTCTTTATCTTTTCATTTAGAATTTTAGGGATGTCTTTTATGGTGGGTGATCAGTTGGATTCTTGGACTCAATCTTGACTTAATCGATCGATGACCTGTAGTCCTGGTGATGGAAAACTAGGTGGTGACTATGGTGGCATCAACTCTGCTCCCCAAGCAAAACCAGACAGGAATACGAGTAGGCAAAGCCTCAATTAACTTTTGAGATTGTTTGGTGGATCTGACATTCTTTAAAATTTCTTTCTTCATGCAAGGGGATATTGCATGTTCCACTCATTTAAGTAGTTCACTGACTGAATAGCCTTCTTTGGCGGCTAGCCTCTAAAAAGCTGAGCTTAGTTGGGTGATAAGAGTATGTTTCTTTCTCTCCACACGCTATCCATGAAGTGATGGTAATGCAACGATGATTTTCTGGATACTCTCGTACCCGTTGGTATCCATCAAAGGATGGAATCTACTTCCTCACAAGAGTAGGTATGCTTCTGGTAATTCTAACTCCTCTTGGTGTGGATCTTCATCAGTTTGTACTTCCTTAAGAGGCTGAGCTGTAGTAGCCCTTCGAACTCTTCTGCTACGGTTTCTCTTTTGGATTTGAGTTAGTGGTGTAGTCTTTGAACCCAACCTGATTTTGAATATTGATGGCAGGACAACTAATTCCTTAGTCGGATCTTCAATGATCATTACTTCTTTCCCCATTGCAGCAGCGGGGACAACAGGCTTGGTTGGTGCCACGGCGGCTGTAGTCTTAGATTTCCTTTAGGAAGGGAAATCTTGAAGGCAATTCAGGTTGAACCCAGCAGACAGCTCCTGAACTTTTGGAGTGGTGACTTTCATCACGACGAACGGAACCTTCCCGACGATAACCTTGAGGTCTTCAAATCTAACTCTAAACTTAAAGGTTGGAGCAATGGTGCATGCTTCATGGCTTGTTAGCAAGTTGCGGGAAAAAGTCAGCTTTGGGTAGGCCATTGCAACAACTTTAAAATAGAAAGCATTGGAAAGTCAATTTAATTTAATTGATATAAGAAAATTTAAGTTATATGGCCAAGACCTCATAGTCTTAATGCGAGCACTAAAAATTAATAAAGGTTGATCTTTAGATAAGGAAAGTTTTAGTTTGTGGGGATTTTAAAATTTTTAGTAAAAAGGTAATTTAAAAGTAGAAAAATTTAATTAATATAAGAAAATTTTAAATTGCGCCCAGCACAACACAATTTAATTTAATTTGCAAAATAACATATCAGATTAGAAGGGAGATGTGAACTATTTAGAACCCAGTGTGGGAGCCATTTAACAACTCACAATGCCCAAGTGGAACTAGTCCACCAACACACTTATTAGGGTGGACCCCACATGAAGATTTAAAGAGTCCTTACTGGCCTCCTGAACCCCTCTGTTCAAGGGTAATTGAATAGACAGTCCTGAAGTCCAAAGGGTTGGTTGTACTTTTCTAAGACAGAAATGGGTAAAGTATATCAATAGAAGAAAGGTATTTTGGCCCAAGAAGGACGTAGACACATTACTGATATGTGAAGATAGTATTTTCTTGATTTAAATTGAAATAGAAGCTTTTCCCCAACGGAGTCGCCAGAAGTTGTTGTCACTATTTTTAGTTTGGGAGTTATCTGTAAGAAGCTATCAGTCACAGGGATTAAAATCACGTCACCCACTTTGAAAGGATATTTTAATGTTTAGAAGAATATGAAATCAAACTGACTCCATATTTTTCATAGTTTAAATGAAAGAGAACTATACCTCTAACCCTGTATCTATCCTAAAAAATAAACACAAGACTTGAGGATGAGCCTCGATCAAATGAACTAAGAAAGTTATGGCGTCCATGCGGTCTGCAAAACCATTTTATTTGCCGATAATTTCCCTTTTTAAATATGAAGAATTAAATAGGGTTGATATTANAAACTAAGAAAGGTATGACATCCATTTGGTCTGCAAAACCATTTTATTTGCCGATAATTTCCCTTTTTAAATATGAAGAATTAAATAGGGTTGATATTAAAGTGGGTTCGGAAAAGCTTCATATAAGGGCAAGCCTCTATAGTTAATTACAACTTAAATGACCAAGGTCACCTAAGAAAACTCTTGATAAAAATCAGAAAATATTATCTTCAAGGATTTTAAAAGGATGCGACTGTTCAACGAGATCACATTTTGTTTTTGGAATCCAAAGGAGGAAGAACTAGGGGATTTCATGGATCTGGAGGAGAACCTCGATGACTTCCCAAGCTATCCTATTGTTTGGCTTCAATTTTGAGGAGAAATTATTTACGTGTATCATCTTGCTAATTTTATTTAATTAGGGCTTACATTCGTGT
The DNA here is from genome assembly GCA_002079205.1 of Phalaenopsis hybrid cultivar. Lineage (NCBI taxonomy): Eukaryota > Viridiplantae > Streptophyta > Magnoliopsida > Asparagales > Orchidaceae > Phalaenopsis > Phalaenopsis hybrid cultivar. The sequence goes on from JXCR01082350.1 coordinate 35,759, forward strand.
GAAATAATCACATAAATAGCCTGGAAGATATGAAGATTTTAGTCATGACAGACGACAACCTCAGAATCCTAAGACGAGTTAGGGCTTATATGGTATAGGAGGGCTATACAAAGGCCTAAAGATGAGTTGAGGATTTATCTTGCATTAGGCAGACAACATTGAAATCTTATGACTTGGTTGTTTAATTCTAAGGTAGAAATTGTTTAGCTCAGGAAGACAGGTTTTGTTGTTGAAGATGGTTGTGCTGCGTACCATGCTAGCTCGAAGCTCCTTGCTATAATGAGTTTAAGTTTTCTATGGTGTCAAGTTATGATGTCAAATTAGGTGGCCCTATGGTTGAAGTTCTTTAAATTTTATGGGGCATATTAAATTTGATTATAGCGACACCGGATAGGATCCTACAATTCTCTTGTTTTGGCACCACTATTTCTCATTGGATTTACTTAGTCCAAAAAAAATTACTAAACTCAACTTAATAAGTTCCTAATTTCATTTAGACCATAGGAAGCCTTGTCAGAAATCGTAGGTTACCTCCTCCGAGGGATTCCGATCATCCAATAGAGACATCTTAATTTAGTTGTAGTTGTAATTTTTTTTATGTTTGTGATTAAATTTTTATTTGTTTTATACTTTAAAGGTTTTGGAGGAGATTTTTTTATCTTGATTGATTTTAGTTTTGGTTTTGGTTTTGGTTTCGGTTTTGGTTTTGTGGCTATCCTAGCAGTTTTGGTTTTCATGCAGAGTGACATTGTTATTTAGCATGCAAGTNTCTGGAAGATATGAAGATTTAAGTCATGGCAGACGACAACCTCAGAATCCTAAGATGAGTTAGGGCTTATATGGTATATGAGGGCTATATAAAGGCCTAAAGATGAGTTGAGGATTTATCTTGCATTAGGCAGACAACCTTGAAATCTTATGACTTGGTTGTTTAATTCTAAGGTAGAAATTATTTAGCTCAGGAAGATAGGTTTTGTTGTTGAAGATGGTCGTGCTGCGTACCATGCTAGCTCCAAGCTCCTTGCTATAATGAGTTTAAGTTTTCTAGGGTGTCAAGTTATGATGTCAAATTAGGTGGCCCTATGGTTGAAGTTCTTTAAATTTTATGGGGCATATTAAATTTGATTATAGCGACACCAGATAGGATCCTACAGTTCTCTTGTTTTGGCACCACTATTTCTCATTGGATTTACTTAGTCCAAAAAAATTTACTAAACTCAACTTAATAAGTTCCTAATTTCATTTAGACCATAGGAAGCCTTGTCAGCAATCGTAGGTTACCTCCTCCGAGGGATTCCGATCATCCAATAGAGACATCTTAATTTAGTTGTAGTTGTAATTTTTTTTATGTTTATGATTAAATTTTTATTTGTTTTATACTTTAAATGTTTTGGAGGAGATTTTTTTATCTTGATTGATTTTAGTTTTGGTTTTGGTTTTGGTTTTGGTTTTGGTTTTGTGGCTATCCTAGCAGTTTTGGTTTTCATGCAGAGTGACATTGTTATTTAGCATGCAAGTTTTATAAACATAAAAAAGTACAATATGAAGTACAGAAAGATGGCACTATAAACTATAAAAGCTTACCGGGCGAGTCTTCTCGTTCCACCACCTGAAACTCAAAATGCATGTCAAACTCATAGGTCATATCTTGGTGGTTTCATGAAGCAGGAAAGTAAGGTTTTAGTGACCTACCTAATCATAGGTCATATCTTGGTGGGTCCCTATTAATTTTATTAAGGATGATTTTTGTTAAGCAAAACATATTAAGTTTAGTAGACCTCAAAGGTATCCAACAGGTCTAGAGAAAGAAGCAGGACCATGCATCCCTCTCATCACCTCGTGAAAAGTCTCCACCTCATTTAAACTTATTATGTTGCATAAAAATAGACAATGACTTTATATATGCTTAGAAATACAAGCATTTGATACTGTTGATAGAAGATTTAAGTCCCCAACAACGGTGCCAAAAACTTGATAGTGACTTTACATATGCTTAAAATTACAAGAATTTGATATTCTTGCTAGAAGATTTAAGTCCCTAGCAATGGCACCAAAAATCTGACAACGGATATAAATTTGATAAAAATGTGTATAAAATATTCAATAATTGTGAAGTCACACTTATCAACACAAGTATACATATCGCTCAAGCAATACAGGGATCTAATGGAGTCCTGGATATCGATCACACAGGGAGTAATACTAGAGGCTAGGAACTAGGATTTAGAAAATTAATACTTTATCACAACAATACAGTTTAAATTACTTATTTATCCCTAATAGGCAACTGAAAAAAATATGTAAAACTCTTAATTAACTAATTCTACTAATAAAGTTTCTAATGTGAAGTTTAATATGTAAGAAAGCATCCTACTCCTTATCAATAAAATTAAAGTGAATGGATAAAGTGAATTAGTTCAAATTGTATTGTGCAAAATAGGAGGATACCTATTTTTTACCCTTTGGTCCAGGCATAAAGAACATTGCCTAATCGTATGCTTGGTTACTAAATCTGTGGCTAGGCTGAGAGGATACCGGCTCTCACTTTAGAGTTCCCACGTTCCCCTCGCCTGAGGGCTAACATCTACAGTTCAGCACCCAAACGATAGGATCAAATTAAGGATTTTAGTCTGTCACTAAAAAATCTCCAATTCTACCCACGATAATTTTATTTCCTTATTTAATTGCACCCAACTTTCAAGGACTTTGACCTCCTTAAATCTTTGATGTAATCTTCACTTTAGTTGTAAAACTCAACAAATTTTAACAAATCAATTGGCCAGCTTGAAAGTAAATTAAGATCAAAGTGAAAAGATCATCACAACTTCTTTAACATTCTCATGGCNCAGACTGCATACAAACTGTTGGAAGAGTAAAGCCTCGTTATTCTTTGTGTTGCCACAACTAGCTCGGAAATGTGTTATATGTTGTCTGAGATTTCCAGTCCCATCGAATNTAGACTGCTTACAAACTGTTGGAAGAGTAAAGCCTCATTATTCTTTGTGTTGCCACAACTAGCTCGGAAATGTGTTATATGTTGTCTGAGATTTCCAGTCCCATCGAATATTTTAAAGTTTGGGGCCACGAAACCCTTGGGGAAGGGTACGACATCAAATTCTTTCGGGTAAGGTCTACCCTTTAAAATCAATGCAATACCCTTGGATTGGGTTACGGTCTCCCAAACTTGCTCGACCATTTGCTTAAAATCTTTCTCTAGTATGGCGCTCAATGGAGAATCCTTCTTTGTTTGTTCATCTCTGTTTGCCAAGGCAACTTCTCTTCTTTCATCTGTAATATGTATGATTTTTGGTTGGATGATCTCTGGAGAGGCTAATTGCGGTGCTTGTGATTGCCCTTGAATGGTGGCCATGACGGTCATNTGACCATTTGCTTAAAATCTTTCTCTAGTATGGCACTCAATGGAGAATCCTTTGTTTGTTCATCTCTGTTTGCCAAGGCAGCTTCTCTTCTTTCATCTGTAATATGTATGATTTCTGGTTGGATGATCTCTGGAGAGGCTAATTGCGGTGCTTGTGATTGCCCTTGAATGGTGGCCATGACGGTCATGGTTGCAGCCATCTCTTCTATCCTTTTCTTCAGTTGACTGGCTTGTTCATCCCTTATGAGGATAGCCGTCCGCAGCTCATATACAGCGTTCTCTTTGACGAGAGGTTGAGTCACACTACTGGATGTAGCGGCTTTAGTTTCAATGACATGGACATCCATGAAATTCTCTTCTAGGTAATCATTATAGTCAAAATCTTCATCATCATTGNCTGCACAGCTCATATACAGCGTTCTCTTTGACGAGAGGTTGAGTCTCACTCGTGGATGTAGCGGCTTTGGTTTCAATGACATGGACATCCATGAAATTCTCTTCTAGGTAATCATTATAGTCAAAATCTTCATCATCATTGTCGATGGAAACTCTGTGTTCCCGAGCCAAATTGAAAATCTCAGCCCTAAGCTTTTCAATACTTTTTTCAATCATTGACTCATTGATTGTTTTATGATCTGGAGGACTCTCCTGGACCTCCTCCTCTTGTTTTTTTGTTTCTCTGGTGATCACTGTGAGGATGTCAGATACTTCAAACCCTTGCTTCATTCCATAATCTTATCGTGCGGGCTTATTGGACTGTATTGGTACAGTGGCCTTGGGTATCCATACCTTTTTCTTTAATGATGATGTCTCGGGATGGATGTTTTAGCAGAAACATTGGTATGTTGAGGATGAGTATACAATATTGGGTAATTTCTTCATCTTTTCATTTAGACTTTTAGCGATGTCTTTTATGGTGGGTGATCAGTTGGATTCTTGGACTCAGTCTTGACTTGATCGATCGATGACCTGCAGTCCTGGTGATGGAAAACTAGGTGGTGACTATGGTGGCATCAACTCTGCTCCCCAAGCAAAACCAGACAGGAATACGAGTAGGCAAAGCCTCAATTAACTTTTGAGATTGTTTGGTGGATCTGACATTCTTTAAAATTTCTTTCTTCATGCAAGGGGATATTGCATGTTCCACTCATTTAAGTAGTTCACTGACTGAATAGCCTTCTTTGGTGGCTAGCCTCTAAAAAGCTGAGCTTACTTGGGTGATAAGAGTATGTTTATTTCTCTCCACACGCTATCCATGAAGTGACGGTAATGCAGCGATGATTTTCTGGATACTCTCGTACCCGTTGGTATCCATCAAAGGATGGAATCTACTTCCTCACAAGAGTAGGTATGCTTCCGTTAATTCTAACTCCTCTTGGTGTGGATCTTCATCAGTATGTACTTCCTTAAGAGGATGATCTTTAGTAGCCCTCCGAACTCTCCTGCTACGGTTTCTCTTTTGGGTTTGAGTTAGTGGTGTAGTCTTTGAACCTGACCTGATTTCGAATATTGATGGCAGGACAACTAATTCCTTAGTTGGATCTTTAATGATCATTACTTCTTTCCCCATTGCAGCAGTGGGGACAACAGGCTTGGTTGGTGCCACAGCGGCAGTAGTCTTAGATTTCCTTTAGGAAGGGAAATCCTGAAGGCAATTCAGGTTGAACCCAACAGACAGCTCATGAACTTCTGGAGTGGTGACTTTCATCACGACGAACGGAGCCTTCCCGACGATAACCTTGAGGTCTTCGAATCTAACTCTAAACTTAAAGGTTGGAGCAATGTTGCAGGCTTCATGGCTTGTTTGCAAGTTGCGGGAAAAAGTCAGCTTTGGGTAGGTCGTTGCAACAACTTTAAAATAGAAAGCTTTGGGGTTAGTTATATAGCCAAGACCTCATAATCTTAATGCGAGCACTAAAAATTAATAAAGGTTGATCTTTAGATAAGGAAAGTTTTAGTTTGTGGGGATTTTTAAAATTTTTAGTAAAAAGTTAATTTAAAAGTAGAAAAATTTAATTAATATAAGAAAATTTTAAAGTGCGCCCAGCACAACACAATTTAATTTAATTTGCAAAATAACATATCAGATTGGAAGGGAGATGTGAACTATTTAGAACCCAGTGTGGGAGCCATTTAACAACTCACAATGCCCAAGTGGAACTAGTTCACCAACACACTTATTGGGGTGGACCCCACATGAAGATTTAAGGAGTCCTTACTGGCCTCCTGAACCCCTCTGTTCAAGGGTAATTGAATAGACAGTCCTGAAGTTCAAAGGGTTGGTCGTACTTTTCCAAGACAGAAATGGGTAAAGTATATCAATAGAAGAAGGGTATTTTGGCCCAATAAAGACATAGACACATTACCGATATGTGAAGATAGTATTTTCTTGATTTAAATTGAAACAGAAGCTTTTCCCTAACGGAGTCGCCAGAAGTTGTTGTCACTATTTTTAGTTTGGGAGTTATCTGTAAGAAGCTATCAGTCACAGGGATTAAAATCCCGTCACCCACTTTGAAAGGACATTTTAATGTTTAGAAGAATATGAAATCAAACTGACTCCATATTTTTCATAGTTTAAATGAAAGAGAACTATACCTCTAACCCTGTATCTATCCTAAAAAATAAACACAAGACTTGAGGATGAGCCTCGATCAAATAAACTAAGAAAGGTATGACATCCATTTGGTCTGCAAAACCATTTTATTTGCCGATAATTTCCCTTTTTAAATATGAAGAATTAAATAGGGTTGATATTAAAGTGGGTTCGGAAAAGCTTCATATAAGGGCAAGCCTCTATAGTTAATTACAACTTAAATGACCAAGGTCACCTAAGAAAACTCTTGATAAAAATCAGAAAATATTATCTTCAAGGATTTTAAAAGGATGCGACTGTTCAACGAGATCACATTTTGTTTTTGGAATCCAAAGGAGGAAGAACTAGGGGATTTCATGGATCTGGAGGAGAACCTCGATGACTTCCCAAGCTATCCTATTGTTTGGCTTCAATTTTGAGGAGAAATTATTTACGTGTATCATCTTGCTAATTTTATTTAATTAGGGCTTACATTCGTGTGAAATAATCACATAAATAGCCTGGAAGATATGAAGATTTTAGTCATGACAGACGACAACCTCAGAATCCTAAGACGAGTTAGGGCTTATATGGTATAGGAGGGCTATACAAAGGCCTAAAGATGAGTTGAGGATTTATCTTGCATTAGGCAGACAACATTGAAATCTTATGACTTGGTTGTTTAATTCTAAGGTAGAAATTGTTTAGCTCAGGAAGACAGGTTTTGTTGTTGAAGATGGTTGTGCTGCGTACCATGCTAGCTCGAAGCTCCTTGCTATAATGAGTTTAAGTTTTCTATGGTGTCAAGTTATGATGTCAAATTAGGTGGCCCTATGGTTGAAGTTCTTTAAATTTTATGGGGCATATTAAATTTGATTATAGCGACACCGGATAGGATCCTACAATTCTCTTGTTTTGGCACCACTATTTCTCATTGGATTTACTTAGTCCAAAAAAAATTACTAAACTCAACTTAATAAGTTCCTAATTTCATTTAGACCATAGGAAGCCTTGTCAGAAATCGTAGGTTACCTCCTCCGAGGGATTCCGATCATCCAATAGAGACATCTTAATTTAGTTGTAGTTGTAATTTTTTTTATGTTTGTGATTAAATTTTTATTTGTTTTATACTTTAAAGGTTTTGGAGGAGATTTTTTTATCTTGATTGATTTTAGTTTTGGTTTTGGTTTTGGTTTCGGTTTTGGTTTTGTGGCTATCCTAGCAGTTTTGGTTTTCATGCAGAGTGACATTGTTATTTAGCATGCAAGTTTTATAAACATAAAAAAGTACAATATGAAGTACAGAAAGATGGCACTATAAACTATAAAAGCGTACATGGCGAGTCTTCTCGTTCCACCACCTGAAACTCAAAATGCATGTCAGGGCATTTTATATGAAGCAGGAAAGTAAAGTTTTAGTGACCTACCTAATCATAGGTCATATCTTGGTGGGTCCCTATTAATTTTATTAAGGATGATTTTTGTTAAGCAAAACATATTAAGTTTAGTAGACCTCAAAGGTATCCAACAGGTCTAGAGAAAGAAGCAGGACCATGCATCACTCTCATCACCTCGTGAAAAGTCTCCAGCTCATTTAAACTTATTATGTTGCATAAAAACTGACAATGACTTTATATATGCTTAGAAATACAAGCATTTGATACTGTTGATAAAAGATTTAAGTCCCCGACAATGGTGCCAAAAACTTGATAGTGACTTTACATATGCTTAAAATTACAAGAATTTGATATTGTTGCTAGAAGATTTAAGTCCCTAGCAATGGCACCAAAAATTTGACAACGGTTATAGATTTGATAAAAATGTGTATAAAATATTCAATAATTGTGAAGTCACACTTATCAACACAAGTATACATATCGCTCAAGCAATACAGGGATCTAATGGAGTCCTGGATATCGATCACACATGGAGTAATACTAGAGGCTAGGAACTAGGATTTAAAAAATTAATACTTTATCACAACAATACAGTTTAAATTACTTATTTATCACTAATAGGCAACTGAAATAAATATGTAAAACTCTTAATTAACTAATTTTATTAATAAAGTTTCTAATGTGAAGTTCAATATGTAAGAAAGCATCCTACTCCTTATCAATAAAATTAAAGTGAATGGATAAAGTGAATTAGTTCAAATTGTATTGTGCAAAATAGGAGGATACCTATTTTTTACCCTTTGGTCCAGGCATAAAGAACATTGCCTAATCGTATGCTTGGTTACTAAATCTGTGGCTAGGCTGAGAGGATACCGGCTCTCACTTTAGAGTTCCCACGTTCCCCTCGCCTGAGGGCTAACATCTACAGTTCAGCACCCAAACGATAGGATCGAATTGAGGATTTTAGTCCGTCACTAAAAAATCTCCAATTCTGCGCACGATAATTTTATTTCCTTATTTAATTGCACCCAACTTTCAAGGACTTTGACCTCCTTAAATCTTTGATGTAATCTTCACTTTAGTTGTAAAACTCAACATATTTTAACAAATTAATTGGCCAGCTTGAAAGTAAATTAAGATCAAAGTGAAAAGATCATCACAACTTCTTTAACATTCTCATGGCNGAGAGGTCTAGGCAACTAGAGTGTTTGAAAAGAAATCATGAACAATAACTACTGTCGACAAATGAAAACAACCAATGAAGATATATGCAGGAAATCCTCATCAGCCTTCATCACAACATACTCAGAAACAGAATAGNTTTTTAGATGATATTACACTTTAAATGAAGGTATTTTTGATGTTTTGTTGCAGAAATGATGAATTAGGGTCATTGGAGCAAAAAGATTCAAAAAGGAACGAATTTGGAGCGAAAAGAACCAAAATGTGAAGATTTGAACTAGGGCGCCGACGGCGAGCCCAACGGCGCCGACGGCGAGCCCAACGGCGCCGACGGTGATAATTTCTTGAGACTCCAGATTAAATAATTTAGAAAGCCCGGCGACGGTGCCCTTGAGGCCATCGACGGCGCGATCGGCGGTTATGTCCAAAGGTGCATTGAATGTGGACAATTTTTGGAGGGATTCTTAGGCAACTCTTGGGAGAACTCATCCACATGCTTAAAAGAAAACTTTGGCCGATAAAAATCGAGAGAAAGTGAGAGATTTCTTCCTCCTTGCCGCTTTGAAGAGGGATTTTGTGTGCTGTAAAGAAAGGAAGAGATTCAGAGGAACATCGAGGATTTTCTTGGGGAGGAATTAGAGATAGGTTTTATTTACTTGTTGTAGTGTGTATGACTTTGCTTTTATATATGAATTCCAAGTTTTGTTGTGCCTTCCCCATGAGTTCTGAGTAGTTTTCTCTATCTTTCTCCTTGTCTTGAGATTTGTGAANGGAGCCTTATTGGTGGTATAATAAAAGTTTTCCCACCTTCGTTCTGTAATAACTTGTTCAACTTATCCTCCTAGACTCTCAAAAATGACATCTTGTATACATTTCTTCCCTTCAAATACTGAAGTAAATCTCGACTGAGCCTTTGCATTGATGAAGCAAGACTCATCAAACTCAAGTCGCCTCTTTTGTCACAGAGTCATGTCAATCTAATCAAAATTATAAAAATTCCAAAACACTCTTCAAATACTCAAATAATGGCTTCGAAGAGTGACTTTAAGAGTTCATAATCTAAATTCCATCAATTTCTTCCAAATATTTTCACCACATGCTCAATTTTTTCGGATCCTCTCAACGTGGAAGAAATTTGAGGTGAAAATCAAATATTTTAAGGTTGGAGTGAAACTCTTACGGAGAGATGATAAAATCCAGCGTCTAAATTCTTTGAAATTGCCCTAAATCTAAGATCTTCAAGCCCTAGATTAAAATTTTTATTTTTTAAGAGCAATGGGAAGATGAATATTGTTGGTTGACTGGTCAAAATTGTGGTTAAAAGCATTTTTTCAAGATCTCACCGTCAACGGGGTCTTCAGTTCCTTCAGCGAGTTCTATTGAATTAAATAGCCTAAGTCTCGAGAAAATCCATCATCGACGGCGTCGATGGCGTCGTTGGTGAGATTTTTAAAATTGGTTCAATTTCAAGTTTTTTGAAATTTTGATCAATTTCAAGCCTTGATGACATCCGTTCAATCATTCTAGACATAAATTTTAAATGATTAAATGATGTATTAACCCAAATAAACATTCACAACATAAAACCTTACAATTATATATAAATTCTAAGAGTTACAGTACACGTTACACGACACACATAAGTTTGGTATTTTCTCAACCTTAATACATCAATTCAGCATCGCAATCCAAGCCACAACACTTTAAATGCTAAAAACAAACATCCTATGCTCAATCTCAACTATACTAAGATTTAAAAGAAAATTTCAAAAGCAAATTAAACACGTAATTTCAAATCAAATCACATATATAGACATATACGTGGCAAAGTAAATCTACTACTCTTCTGATTTTGTGTTTGTTTCTCCTTTGATATCACTCATTGATTGAGCATGAATGAATAGGTTATAGAAGGGTCGGTATGGGAATTCTTCAACAGAGTCCTCTTTTGTCAATACCATCTTCCTCATAAATTGTATCAAACTTCCTTCGATATGTCCAGAGTGATCAAAATGCTCTTTCATCCTCCAGTCTAGATGAAGAAATCAGAGAAATTGTTAATTGCATTCATAACATTTTGCACCTCTTTCTCTAGTTTCTTGATTCTGTGCAGGATCACTAGTGTCTTTTCTGGATCTAAAGGCTGAATAGGAAGTGAATTCTGAGATGATTGATCCACAATAATAGTAATATCATTCTCATCTTCATTGACTATGAACTTCTCGGTTGGGTTTAAAGGCTTCCAAGGTAGAAGTGCTTTTTCCCAATTCTTATAAGATACTTGGAACTGACTGCAAAGTAAGAAAATTGTTGAAGGATGTCTAAGCCCATAAGGTGATCCATGAACGATCAGAACCAAAACAGACTTCACAATTATCGATCCAATATCGATCGGCAGTCCCATTTGGATGCAATAATTCAAAATAGCACTTTTTTTAGTAACTTTACCAATCCTCATCGTCATTAATAGTGTTACAGAAATGAAGAAGTGTCAGAGTGTCGCAGAAAAATTAACATACCTATTTTCTCTCATTTCTTTGTCATCAACCTCATCCGTCAAATATTGGTAGATCTCATTCATTATGTTTCTTGTCGGGACGAAGTTTAAATAATGGCAGACACAAACATTCTCAATCATATATAACTTACTAATCCATGCAGGAGTAAAAGTTATTCATCTACCTTGCACATATATGACTCCTTGGTTAATTCCATGCAAATTAGCATAAAACTCCTTCACCACAAGAACGACTACGGTGGCTGTAGTGTAGCACAACACTTCCCATCATCGTCGAACAATCATCTCTTCAATTTCCGTTGAAGTATTGTTCAATCCTCGATTCATGAATCCTCTTTCTTTGATTAATCTCATCTTTTTTAGTACTTTGTTGAAGATTCGTTGCTCCTAGAAACTAATGAACTTTCTTCGGTTAAACACTCAAAATCTAGGGTTTTCAATGGAATTAGACGCCATAAGGATGAATTTTGAGGAGTTTCAANTGAAGTTGAAATAATGGCAGACACAAACATTCTCGATCATATATAACTTATTAATCCATGCAGGAGTAAAAGTTATTCATCTACCTTGCACATATATGACTCCTTGGTTAATTCCATGCAAATTAGCATAAAACTCCTTCACCACAAGAACGACTACGGTGGCTGTAGTGTAGCACAACACTTCCCATCATCGTCGAACAATCATCTCTTCAATTTCTGTTGAAGTATTGTTCAATACTCGATTCATGAATCCTCTTTCTTTGATTAATCTGATCTTTTTTGGTACTTTGTTGAAGATTCGTTGCTCCTAGAAACTAATGAACTTTCTCCGGTTAAACACTCAAAATCTAGGGTTTTCAATGGAATTAGACGCCATAAGGATGAATTTTGAGGAGTTTCAATTCATTTTTGGGGTAATATGAACTTAAGAACCAAATTTGGAAGTTTATATGGAGTAACTCCCGCCTAAAATAGCCANATTGGCATGTTGTTCCCTTTGTCTTTAGGAACATTCCCTGATTTTTCCAAAGTCATAAGAGATCTCTAGACAGAGAGCCTTAATTTTCAAGTTTAAGTCTATTATTTGCATAAATTAATCATAATAATNTTTGGCATGTTGTTCCCTTTGTCTTTAGGAACATTCCCTGATTTTTCCAAAGTCAGAAGAGATCTCTAGACAGAGAGCCTTAATTTTCAAGTTTAAGTCTATTATTTGCATAAATTAATCATAATAATTAGCATGTTGCTTAAAAAATTCCAAAAAAGTTTTAAAAGGTTTGTTATGACAAGAGAACCCTTTGGAAAATGTCTCATGGGTTAATTCAATAAGAATGCACCTAATTTCCATCAACCCTAAAAAAAATTAATTTTGGGTAACACAAATATCTAAGTGACTTGATTTTTAATCTCCACTAAGATTCAAAGTTCAAGTTACTCCCCATAAAAATTTCAAATTCTTTGGAGCTCATTTAATAACTCAAATTGATTTTTCATGTTAAATGTCACTTTTAACAATAAAATGATTTTTAGTAATTAAACTGTAACTCTAAAAATTATAAAAACTGGATTTTGGAGTTCTCTGTAATCATAGGAATTTTCTAAAAATAAAATGGTAAGTAAATAAAAACTTCATTTTTAGCCTATTTTTAATATTTAAATAATAAAAAAAAGATAAAAATCTCAAAAATAATAAAATTCATGGAAATGTTCGAAATTGTTTTCTAAGTACTTAGGAACAGTTGAAATATTTTTCCTAATTTTCTAAGTGAAGATATAGAATTTTTAATCTTAAGAAAGTTTTTTAAAGACAAAATGGATTTTGGCTAAATTAATTCTAATAATTTAAAGAATAATTAGAAAAATGTGAAATTTGTTTTCTCTGTGTCCCTTGACATAAGAGAGATTTAATATAAATATAATATATAATTTTTCACATTTAAAATATTTTATAATTAATAAATACTCTAGAACTTAAAATAATTCTTTAAATTCAAATATAATTCAATAAATCATGAAATTTGGTCCCAATGATTCTCTGTCTAAGGCTACCTCCTGTAAAAATTTCAGGGGACTAGGCTTTGCCTTGGTCAAGTTATGGAATTTTCTTTAAAAAAACCTATTTTTTCATTAAATTAATAATGTAAATTAAATTAAATTTTGAGAAATCATATTTTCTCCTCTGATGTCTTAATTGACCCATGAGTGAGGTGAGATGAAAATTCCAATGTCATTTGGATTAAATTTGATAAATTATGAAGTAATAGAGCCTTTTGGGTAAAAATGTAATTTTGGAAATTTTGCCTTAATTGTCATTTAGGCTTAATTCAAGAAAGGGAAATGGGTAACCTTTGATCCCAATTAACTTATTTGGATGATTGAAACACAAGAGGATTAATTGGTAGAAACCAAACTGAGGATAAATTTGTAGTTTCCTTAAAATATTAAAATTTGGATGTCTAGTCAAATAAATGATTCTAGACGTNGAGGATAAATTTGTAGTTTCCTTAAAATATTAAAATTTGGATGTCTAGTCAAATAAATGATTCTAGACGTAGGGGTATAGTTTTGGATGTTAACAACTCACTAATATAATACTCTTATTTAATGTTCAAATGACTTTAAAAAATGAATCATCATCACTTAAAATTCAACCACTTACCAAATATATACTAAGAAATCCACCAAAACCTTAAGGGCTTAATAGTGACCTAGGACAAATTAAATATGATTAAATGAGGATTAGAAAAGTGAAAATAATTAAAATTTAACACCTTTAAACACTACAATCACAAATTAAAAAGTTGGTTGAGTGCCTNCTATTTAATGTTCAAATGACTTTAAAAAATGAATCATCATCACTTAAAATTCAACCACTTGCCAAATATATACTAAGAAATCCACCAAAACCTTAAAGGCTTAGTAGTGACCTAGGACAAATTAAATATGATTAAATGAGGATTAAAAAAGTGAAAATAATTAAAATTTAACACCTTTAAACACTACAATCACAAATTAAAAAGTTGGTTGAGTGCCTTAATAACATTAACTTGGCCCTTTTAAGGGTCATCACCCATATAATTTACAAATTAAATCACAAGTGATAATTACCCTACTATTAGGAAAAATTAAAACATCATTGTTCATTGAGCATTAAAGGTATTTATAGTATGGGTTATTAAGAAACATAATAATTTTAAATGAGCTCAAGACTTTTCACCAGGTGATGAGAGGGAAGCATGGACCTGCTTCTTTATCTAGACCTATTGGATACCTCGGAGGTCTACTAAACTTAATATGTTTCGCTTAACAAAAATCATCCTTAATCAAATTAATAGCGACCCACCAGGATATGACCTAGTGTTAGGTCGGTCACCAAAACATTACTTTCGTGTTTTATATAAAATGCCCTAACATGCATTTTGAGTTCCAGGTGGTGGAACTAGAAGACTCGCCAGGTACGTTTTTTATAATTTATAGTGTTGTCCTTCATGTAATTTCGTACTCTACTTTTTATGTTTATAAAACTTACATGCTAAACAACAATGTCACCCTGCATGAAAACCAAAACTGCTAGGATAGAACAAAACCAAAACCAAAACCAAAATTAAAATCAATCAAGATAAAAAAGTTGCCTCCACAACATTCAAAATATAAAACAACTCAAAATTTAATCATAAAGATCACAAAAATTACAACTATGATTAAATTAAGATGTATCTATTGAATGATCGGGAATTCCTTGGAAGAGGTAACCTACGATTACTAACGAGGCTTCCAACTTTCTAAATGAAATTATGAAACTCATGAAGTTGAATTTAGTAAATTCATTTAGACTAAGTGAATCCAATAAAAAATAGTGGTACTAGAACGAGGGATCCGTAGGATCCTAACCAGTGTCTCTCTAGTCAACTTTAATATGCTCCATAAAATTCAAAGAACTTCAACCATAGGGCCACCTAATTTGACATCATAACTTGACACCCAAGAAAACTTAAACTCGTCACGGCAAGGAGCTTGGATCTAGCATGGTGGGCAGCACGACATCTTCAAAAGCAAAACCAGTCTTCCCCAACTAACCATTCCTTCCTTAGAATTAAACAACCAAGTCATAGGATTTCGAGGTTATCTGCCTAATGCACCATAAATCCTCAACTCATCTTTAGGCCTTTTATAGCTCTGCTCTACCATATAAGCCCTAACTCATCTTAGGATTATGAGGTTGCCTTCTGTCACAACTTAAATCCTCATATCTTCCAGGATATTTGTGTGATTATTTCACACAAATGTAAGCCCTAATTAAATAAAATTGGCAGGATGAAACACCTAAATTATTTCTCCTCAAAATTGAAGCCAAATAATAGGATAGCTTAGAAAGTCACCGAGGTTCTCCTCAGGATCCATGACATCCCCTTGTTCTTACTCCTTTGGATTCCAAAAACAAAATGCTCTAAAGTTGAGCCAATCCCATTTCACACCTCTCTGTCTGATCTCGTTGAACAGACCTATCCTTTTGAAATCCTTGAAGATAATATTTCTTGATTTTTGTCGAGAGTTTTCTTAGGTGACTTTGGTCATTTAAGATGTAATTAACTATAGGGGCTTGCCCTTATATGAAGCTTTTCTGAGCCCAGTTTAATATAAAACCTATTTAATTCTTCATATTAAATAAGGGAAATTATCGGCAAATAAAATGATTTTGCAGACCAAACGGTTGTCATATATTTCTTTGTTTATTTGATCAAGCCTCATCCTCAAGTTTTGTTTTTATTCTTTGGGATAGATATAGGGTTAGAGGTATAGTGCTCTATTATTTAAACTATAAAAAATATGGGGTTAGTTTGATTTCATATTCTTCTAAACATTAAAATGTTCTTCCGAAGTGGGCGACTAGATTTTGATTCTGATGACGGACAGCTTCTTACGGACAACTCCGCAAACTAAAAATAGTGTCGAAAGGGTGAAAAATATATTATGAAGTAGCGAAACAAAGTGAAAATTAAAGTAAAGATTTAATTTTAGTAAAATGTATTAAAGAGGAAAATCAAAGTGTTTTTCTTAAAGGAAAATATTCACCATATGTGGGTGAGATATTTTGATAAACCTTTTAATGAAGTTTCTAAAAATATGATCTAGTGATCTTATTATAGTTAATAGTAATAAACATTTTATTTTTACCATCGCATTAGTGAAAAAATGCTGAGGAGGCTTTAAAGAATAGCAATGGTGGAAAAAAATTAAGACCGGGTGATATTCCTATTGAAGTGTGGAAATATCAAGAAGTTTTGAGAGTTTTTTGGCTTACTAACTCTATAATATTATTTTAAAAACTAAGAAAATGTTTAAGTAGTGGAGGAAGAGTATTTTGGTCATCATATTTAAGAGTAAAATGATGCACAAGTGTGCGCAAATTATAGAGAAATTCAGTTGATGTGTCATACCTTACAACAATGGGAGAAGGTAATTGAACAAAGGTTAAGATGTGATACAACGATCCCTTATAATCGATTTGGATTTATGCCGGGCAAGTAAATTTTGGAAGTTTTACATTTACTGATAGGATTCATGGAATTGAAAGAATATTGAAAAAAACTATAAATCCTAAAAGAAAACTATAAATTCTAATATAAAGGATTGGTCTGTTAGACTTGATAATACATTATGGGTCTATAAGAGTGCATATAAAACTTCTATAGGAATGTCACTATATAGGCTCAAATTTAGAAAGTATTGTCATTTCCTAGTAGAACTGGAGCATAAAACTTATTGAGATAATAAAAAATTTAACTATAATTTGAGAGAAGCTGATGTGAAACGATTATTATAATTAAATGAGATTGAAAAAAATAGAAATGAATAATATAAGAATGCAATTTATAAGGAAAAGATGATAATTTAGCTTGATCAAAAAGATTTTAAGAAAAGATTTTGAAACTGGATGAGAACTTTTACTATAAAATATAAGATTGATGTTATTTTCTAGAAAACTTAAGTGTAGATGGTCGAGGTCATTTATTATAATAAAAATCTTCATATTGTGTTGTGGATATTAAATATCCAAAAATTGAAAGAATATTTAAAGTAAACGGACACAGATTGAAATCTTACATAAGTAGAAACATACCTATATTTGATGAAGACCTGATATTGGTTTACTATAGTAAATATTGGTTACGTCGGAAGGACGAACTTAAACCAAGCGCTTCATGGGAGGCAACCCATGGTTATCTATGTAGATTGATTTTATATTATTTGTTGTGGTAAAATTTTAAAGTTGTGCGATTTTATTGTAAGTAATAAGTGTTAGCATAAAACACTAATTTAATGATCTAGATGAAGTTGGGATGTGTTATTTAGACCTAAGGAAAATCAGTGCTAATTTGAGCACTGACATCTAAGCCCTAAAACCTGATGCCTAAGCACCATGTTACAAAAAGCCTGGCGCCTAAGTGCCCAGATTGGTGCTAAGGCGACACAGTTTGAAACCTTTCAGATAATCACCTCGGGCTATTTTAAATCTGCTTCTTCCTCTTTAAAACTTCCATGAAGTGACTATTTTGGCATTTGAGAGTATTTAAGAGGATGTTATGACATCTACAACAATGGGAAGCAAAAGTAATGGTGTATTCAATAGAAAGAAGTTCATCAACAAAAAAGCGCAGAATTACTAATATTTTATGTTACACTACTGCTTGGTGCTCAAGTAGAAGCGGTAATTGCTCAAAAATGCTGGGAAGTGTTCTGTTACACTACCATTATAGTAGTTATTTCTATCAATAAGAAATTTTCGGTCAATCTTCTAGAATTACATCAAGGATTAGTATTTGTTAGAGACAGGTTGGCACCATTCAGTCCATCTTGTATCAAAGAATTATTTCTGTTGGAAAATGTTCCCATATGCAATTATGCCAATTTTGCCCATGCCAAAGACAAATAGGATGACATTTTTAGATTCATTACCGACAGAGAAGGAACTTGGAGAATAAAGAATGAATCAAAATTAAGTATTTCTACTTCAAAATTAAACTTAAGCTCAAAAGCTTGACATTTTTTCATTGCTGTCAAGTTGCTTACTACCACAAACCCCGGGAAAGTAACAGAAAGTTTGTTATCCTAAATTACTGCAATCAGATTGCTAAGCTAATTGATATAGGGGTGCTAATTTTTCAAACCACAATTGGCTTTTCATTAAATGGATCCACTACGGGGCTAGGACATCCGACTGTTATCTTTTCACTGTGTAGTCAAGTCCCAGGTACCATATGAGAATTGGGAAAAGGTACTTCTAAAATTACATGAACGAATTTGTTGTGATGTGTGTTANCAGCGACCCACCAAGATATGACCTAGTGTTAGGTAGGTCACCAAAACATTACTTTCGTGCTTTATATAAAATGCCCTAACATGCATTTTGAGTTCCAGGTGGTGGAACTAGAAGACTCGCCAGGTACGTTTTTTATAATTTATAGTGTCGTCCTTCATGTAATTTCATACTCTACTTTTTATGTTTATAAAACTTATATGCTAAACAACAATGTCACCCTGCATGAAAACCAAAACTGCTAGGATAGCACAAAACCAAAACCAAAACCAAAATTAAAATCAATCAAGATAAAAAAGTTGCCTCCACAACATTCAAAATATAAAACAACTCAAAATTTAATCATAAAGATCACAAAAATTACAACTATGATTAAATTAAGATGTATCTATTGAATGATCGGGAATTCCTTGGAAGAGGTAACCTACGATTGCTAACGAGGCTTCCAACTTTCTAAATGAAATTATGAAACTCATGAAGTTGAATTTAGTAAATTCATTTAGACTAAGTGAATCCAATAAAAAATAGTGGTACTAGAACGAGGGATCCGTAGGATCCTAACCAGTGTCTCTCTAGTCAACTTTAATATGCTCCATAAAATTCAAAGAACTTCAACCATAGGGCCACCTAATTTGACATCATAACTTGACACCCAAGAAAACTTAAACTCGTCACGGCAAGGAGCTTGGATCTAGCATGGTGGGCAGCACGACATCTTCAAAAGCAAAACCAGTCTTCCCCAACTAACCATTCCTTCCTTAGAATTAAACAACCAAGTCATAGGATTTCGAGGTTATCTGCCTAATGCACCATAAATCCTCAACTCATCTTTAGGCCTTTTATAGCTCTGCTCTACCATATAAGCCCTAACTCATCTTAGGATTNCAACAATGGGAGAAGGTAATTGAACAAAGGTTAAGATGTGATACAACGATCCCTTATAATCGATTTGGATTTATGCCGGGCAAGTAAATTTTGGAAGTTTTACATTTACTGATAGGATTCATGGAATTGAAAGAATATTGAAAAAAACTATAAATCCTAAAAGAAAACTATAAATTCTAATATAAAGGATTGGTCTGTTAGACTTGATAATACATTATGGGTCTATAAGAGTGCATATAAAACTTCTATAGGAATGTCACTATATAGGCTCAAATTTAGAAAGTATTGTCATTTCCTAGTAGAACTGGAGCATAAAACTTATTGAGATAATAAAAAATTTAACTATAATTTGAGAGAAGCTGATGTGAAACGATTATTATAATTAAATGAGATTGAAAAAAATAGAAATGAATAATATAAGAATGCAATTTATAAGGAAAAGATGATAATTTAGCTTGATCAAAAAGATTTTAAGAAAAGATTTTGAAACTGGATGAGAACTTTTACTATAAAATATAAGATTGATGTTATTTTCTAGAAAACTTAAGTGTAGATGGTCGAGGTCATTTATTATAATAAAAATCTTCATATTGTGTTGTGGATATTAAATATCCAAAAATTGAAAGAATATTTAAAGTAAACGGACACAGATTGAAATCTTACATAAGTAGAAACATACCTATATTTGATGAAGACCTGATATTGGTTTACTATAGTAAATATTGGTTACGTCGGAAGGACGAACTTAAACCAAGCGCTTCATGGGAGGCAACCCATGGTTATCTATGTAGATTGATTTTATATTATTTGTTGTGGTAAAATTTTAAAGTTGTGCGATTTTATTGTAAGTAATAAGTGTTAGCATAAAACACTAATTTAATGATCTAGATGAAGTTGGGATGTGTTATTTAGACCTAAGGAAAATCAGTGCTAATTTGAGCACTGACATCTAAGCCCTAAAACCTGATGCCTAAGCACCATGTTACAAAAAGCCTGGCGCCTAAGTGCCCAGATTGGTGCTAAGGCGACACAGTTTGAAACCTTTCAGATAATCACCTCGGGCTATTTTAAATCTGCTTCTTCCTCTTTAAAACTTCCATGAAGTGACTATTTTGGCATTTGAGAGTATTTAAGAGGATGTTATGACATCTACAACAATGGGAAGCAAAAGTAATGGTGTATTCAATAGAAAGAAGTTCATCAACAAAAAAGCGCAGAATTACTAATATTTTATGTTACACTACTGCTTGGTGCTCAAGTAGAAGCGGTAATTGCTCAAAAATGCTGGGAAGTGTTCTGTTACACTACCATTATAGTAGTTATTTCTATCAATAAGAAATTTTCGGTCAATCTTCTAGAATTACATCAAGGATTAGTATTTGTTAGAGACAGGTTGGCACCATTCAGTCCATCTTGTATCAAAGAATTATTTCTGTTGGAAAATGTTCCCATATGCAATTATGCCAATTTTGCCCATGCCAAAGACAAATAGGATGACATTTTTAGATTCATTACCGACAGAGAAGGAACTTGGAGAATAAAGAATGAATCAAAATTAAGTATTTCTACTTCAAAATTAAACTTAAGCTCAAAAGCTTGACATTTTTTCATTGCTGTCAAGTTGCTTACTACCACAAACCCCGGGAAAGTAACAGAAAGTTTGTTATCCTAAATTACTGCAATCAGATTGCTAAGCTAATTGATATAGGGGTGCTAATTTTTCAAACCACAATTGGCTTTTCATTAAATGGATCCACTACGGGGCTAGGACATCCGACTGTTATCTTTTCACTGTGTAGTCAAGTCCCAGGTACCATATGAGAATTGGGAAAAGGTACTTCTAAAATTACATGAACGAATTTGTTGTGATGTGTGTTAGCATTGATATTCTAGCAATGAATGGTGGTAAGTACTATATGGATTAGTCTTCTTCTCGGCCTTCCACATCATCTTCATGGCCACAACAAGTTTTTAGCATTGCAGGTGTAGCAGAAAAGATTAAAAACATAGAGGGGGAAATGGTAATTATTAAAACTAGAATCAACAACATCTCCAATCAATTTGACCATTTGGAATGGCAGATAAACCTTCACGAAGAACATGTTACAATATTCTAGGAGGTTAAAATAAGGATGTATCAGAAAAATAAGTGGATCGGAGAAGATTCTGCAGAAGAATTTCCTCACTGTCCTTTCCATAATCCATATGTGCACCACCAANGTTGGATGAGATTATCCCATTTCTAACTGATGGACAAGAGGATTAGAAAATAAAGAACAATCACAAGGTAAAAATTTCTTTTTTCAAGCTTAATGCCTCATCAAAGGCATGAAATTATTTCATTTCTGCTTGACTTCTACCTACAAATCATCTGTGTGAAGTCACTAGAGAGAAAGCAACCTTAAATTTTTTGTATCAAGGCCATAAAGCCTATTGATATTGGCTCTGTCATCTACAAAGCCATTGATAGTAATGTCACAAGGAGTACTACTTTGGGTTAAGGGTACCCTTCTCTTATCTTCACTTTACGTAAAGAATCNGCGACCCACCAGGATATGACCTAGTGTTAGGTCGGTCACCAAAACATTACTTTCGTGTTTTATATAAAATGCCCTAACATGCATTTTGAGTTCCAGGTGGTGGAACTAGAAGACTCGCCAGGTACGTTTTTTATAATTTATAGTGTTGTCCTTCATGTAATTTCGTACTCTACTTTTTATGTTTATAAAACTTACATGCTAAACAACAATGTCACCCTGCATGAAAACCAAAACTGCTAGGATAGAACAAAACCAAAACCAAAACCAAAATTAAAATCAATCAAGATAAAAAAAATGCCTCCACAACATTCAAAATATAAAACAACTCAAAATTTAATCATAAAGATCACAAAAATTACAACTATGACTAAATTAAGATGTATCTATCGAATGATCGGGAATTCCTCGGAAGAGGTAACCTACGATTACTAACGAGGCTTCCAACTTTTTAAATGAAATTATGAAACTCATGAAGTTGAATTTAGTAAATTCATTTAGACTAAGTGAATCCAATAAAAAATAGTGGTACTAGAACGAGGGATCCGTAGGATCCTAACCAGTGTCTCTCTAGTCAACTTTAATATGCTCCATAAAATTCAAAGAACTTCAACCATAGGGCCACCTAATTTGACATCATAACTTGACACCCAAGAAAACTTAAACTCGTCACGGCAAGGAGCTTGGATCTAGCATGGTGGGCAGCACGACATCTTCAAAAGCAAAACTTGTCTTCCCCAACTAACCATTCCTTCCTTAGAATTAAACAACCAAGTAATAGGATTTCGAGGTTATCTGCCTAATGCACCATAAATCCTCAACTCATCTTTAGGCCTTTTATAGCCCTGCTATACCATATAAGCCCTAACTCATCTTAGGATTCTGAGGTTGCCTTTTGTCACAACTTAAATCCTCATATTATCCAGGATATTTGTGTGATTATTTCACACGAATGTAAGCCCTAATTAAATAAAATTGGCAGGATGAAACACCTAAATTATTTCTCCTCAAAATTGAAGCCAAATAATAGGATAGATTAGAAAGTCATCAAGGTTCTCCTCAGGATCCATGACATCCCCTTGTTCTTACTCTTTTGGATTCCAAAAACAAAATGCTGTAAAGTTGAGTCAATCCCATTTCACACCTCTCTGTCTGATCTCGTTGAACAGACCTATCCTTTTGAAATCCTTGAAGATAATATTTCTTGATTTTTGTCGAGAGTTTTCTTAGGTGACTTTGGTCATTTAAGATGTAATTAACTATAGGGGCTTGCCCTTATATGAATCTTTTCTGAGCCCAGTTTAATATAAAACCTATTTAATTCTTCATATTAAATAGGGGAAATTGTCGGCAAATAAAATGATTTTGCAGACCAAACGTTTGTCATATATTTCTTTGTTTATTTGATCAAGCCTCATCCTCAAGTTTTGTTTTTATTCTTTGGGATAGATATAGGGTTAGAGGTATAGTGCTCTATTATTTAAACTATAAAAAATATGGGGTTAGTTTGATTTCATATTCTTCTAAACATTAAAATGTTCTTCCGAAGTGGGCGACTAGATTTTGATTCTGATGACGGACAGCTTCTTACGGACAACTCCGCAAACTAAAAATAGTGTCGAAAGGGTGAAAAATATATTATGAAGTAGCGAAACAAAGTGAAAATTAAAGTANCTTAGAAAGTCACCGAGGTTCTCCTCAGGATCCATGACATCCCCTTGTTCTTACTCCTTTGGATTCCAAAAACAAAATGCTCTAAAGTTGAGCCAATCCCATTTCACACCTCTCTGTCTGATCTCGTTGAACAGACCTATCCTTTTGAAATCCTTGAAGATAATATTTCTTGATTTTTGTCGAGAGTTTTCTTAGGTGACTTTGGTCATTTAAGATGTAATTAACTATAGGGGCTTGCCCTCGAGTCTTCTTAAGTGACTTTGGTCATTTAGGATGTAATTAACTATAGGGGCTTTCCCTTATATGAAGCTTTTCTGAGCCCAGTTTAATATAAAACCTATTTAATTCTTCATATTAAATAAGGGAAATTATCGGCAAATAAAACGATTTTGCAGACCAAACGGTTGTCATATATTTCTTTGTTTATTTGATCAAGCCTCATCCTCAAGTTTTGTTTTTATTCTTCAGGATAGATATAGGGTTAGAGGTATAGTGCTCTATTATTTAAACTATAAAAAATATGGGGTTAGTTTGATTTCATATTCTTCTAAACATTAAAATGTTCTTCCGAAGTGGGTGACTAGATTTTGATTCTGATGACGGACAGCTTCTTACGGACAACTCAGCAAACTAAAAATAGTGTCGAAAGGGTGAAAAATATATTATGAAGTAGCGAAACAAAGTGAAAAATAAAGTAAAGATTTAATTTTAGTAAAATGTATTAAAGAGGAAAATCAAAGTGTTTTTCTTAAAGGAAAATATTCACCATATGTGGGTGAGATATTTTGATAAACCTTTTAATGAAGTTTCTAAAAATATGATCTAGTGATCTTATTATAGTTAATAGTAATAAACATTTTATTTTTACCATCGCATTAGTGAAAAAATGCTGAGGAGGCTTTAAAGAATAGCAATGGTGGAAAAAAATTAAGACCGGGTGATATTCCTATTGAAGTGTGGAAATATCAAGAAGTTTTGAGAGTTTTTTGGCTTACTAACTCTATAATATTATTTTAAAAACTAAAAAAATGTTTAAGTAGTGGAGGAAGAGTATTTTGGTCATCATCTTTAAGAGTAAAATGATGCACAAGTGTGCGCAAATTATAGAGAAATTCAGTTGATGTGTCATACCTTACAACNGAAAATGTTTAAGTAGTGGAGGAAGAGTATTTTGGTCATCATATTTAAGAGTAAAATGATGCACAAGTGTGCGCAAATTATAGAGAAATTCAGTTGATGTGTCATACCTTACAACAATGGGAGAAGGTAATTGAACAAAGGTTAAGATGTGATACAACGATCCCTTATAATCGATTTGGATTTATGCCGGGCAAGTAAATTTTGGAAGTTTTACATTTACTGATAGGATTCATGGAATTGAAAGAATATTGAAAAAAACTATAAATCCTAAAAGAAAACTATAAATTCTAATATAAAGGATTGGTCTGTTAGACTTGATAATACATTATGGGTCTATAAGAGTGCATATAAAACTTCTATAGGAATGTCACTATATAGGCTCAAATTTAGAAAGTAATGTCATTTCCTAGTAGAACTGGAGCATAAAACTTATTGAGATAATAAAAAATTTAACTATAATTTGAGAGAAGCTGATGTGAAACAATTATTATAATTAAATGAGATTGAAAAAAATAGAAATGAATAATATAAGAATGCAATTTATAAGGAAAAGATGATAATTTAGCTTGATCAAAAAGATTTTAAGAAAAGATTTTGAAACTGGATGAGAACTTTTACTATAAAATATAAGATTGATGTTATTTTCTAGAAAACTTAAGTGTAGATGGTCGAGGTCATTTATTATAATAAAAATCTTCATATTGTGTTGTGGATATTAAATATCCAAAAATTGAAAGAATATTTAAAGTAAACGGACACAGATTGAAATCTTACATAAGTAGAAACATACCTATATTTGATGAAGACCTGATATTGGTTTACTATAGTAAATATTGGTTACGTCGGAAGGACGAACTTAAACCAAGCGCTTCATGGGAGGCAACCCATGGTTATCTATGTAGATTGATTTTATATTATTTGTTGTGGTAAAATTTTAAAGTTGTGCGATTTTATTGTAAGTAATAAGTGTTAGNCATTGGATACGTCGGAAGGACGAACTTAAACCAAGCGCTTCGTGGGAGGCAACCCATGGTTATCTATGTGGATTGATTTTATATTATTTGTTGTGGTAAAATTTTAAAGTTGTGCGATTTTATTGTAAGTAATAAGTGTTAGCATAAAACACTAATTTAATGATCTAGATGAAGTTGGGATGTGTTATTTAGACCTAAGGAAAATCAGTGCTAATTTGAGCACTGACATCTAAGCCCTAAAACCTGATGCCTAAGCACCATGTTACAAAAAGCCTGGCGCCTAAGTGCCCAGATTGGTGCTAAGGCGACACAGTTTGAANGGTTGGGATGTGTTATTTAGACCTAAGGGAAATCAGTGCTAATTTGAGCACTGACATCTAAGCCCTGAAACCTGGTGCCTAAGCACCATGTTACAAAAAGCCTGGCGCCTAAGTGCCCAGATTGGTGCTAAGGCGACACAGTTTGAAACCTTTCAGATAATCACNTCTCCTTCAAGCATGGGCACTATGTTTGATCGTGTACATGAAATTACAACATGATATATCATTTGTACAGAGTAAAGTGCAGGATATTAATGATGATTTGGAATACTTTGACTCTTAATCAAATAGAAAAGTTATTAGTATGAAGGTTTCACACCTCTTGTGAACTTTCTCAAAGGATAAGTTTCTTGAGTTTCCTTCTTATCCACAGTATATGAGGTTTAAACATCGCAGATTAATGGAGGAAGATGAAGAAGATGATGAGGATGATGAGGTACCAATTTGTTATGAGTTTTCGTGAACTTATTTTTCCTTGTCCTTTTTGACATGTTATTTTACTATTAAGTATTTTTTTGTACTAGACCTAGTATTATTTATTATTATGGCTTTATGGATTTTGCACTTTTTGTTTTTATTGTACTATAATTTTCCTTATGCTATAGTCTATATATATCTCAGCTTGTGTGATAGAATAGTCCTTTACTTAGTAAATCTTCATGTTATAACATGTTTAATTGAGAATTACTTTCTGCTACACACATGTCTTTACTTTTTAAACAGTTACACTTTTCATGCTTGGAACTTTTAATAGGAAATAATTAAGGAAATTTTTCTTCCTGCCCATATTTATGTATTAAATGANTGACTATTTTGGCATTTGAGAGTATTTAAGAGGATGTTATGACATCTACAACAATGGGAAGCAAAAGTAATGGTGTATTCAATAGAAAGAAGTTCATCAACAAAAAAGCGCAGAATTACTACTATGTTATGTTACACTACTGCTTGGTGCTCAAGTAGAAGCGGTAATTGCTCAAAAATGCTGGGAAGTGTTCTGTTACACTACCATTATAGTAGTTATTTCTATCGATAAGAAATTTTTGGTCAATCTTCTAGAATTACATCAAAGATTAGTCTTTGTTAGAGACAGGTTGGCACCATTCAGTCCATCTTGTATCAAAGAATTATTTCTGTTGGAAAATGTTCCCATATGCAAGTATGCCAATTTGGCCCCAGCCAAAGACAAATAGGATGACATTTTTAGATTCATTACCGATAGAGAAGGAACTTGGAGAATAAAGAATGAATCAAAATTAAGTATTTCTACTTCAAAATTAAACTTAAGCTCAAAAGCTTGACATTTTTTCATTGCTGTCAAGTTGCTTCCTACCACAAACCCCGGGAAAGTAACAAAAAGTGTGTTATCCTAAATTACTGCAATCAGATTGCCAAGCTAATTGATATAGGGGCGCTAATTTTTCAAACCACATTTGGCTTTTCATTAAATGGATCCACTACGAGGCTAGGACATCCGACTGTTATCTTTTCACTGTGTAGTCAAGTCCAGGTACCATATGAGAATTGGGAAAAGGTACTTCTAAAATTACATGAACGAATTTGTTGTGATGTGTGTTAGCATTGATATTCTAGCAATGAATGGTGGTAAATACTTTATGGATTAGTCTTCTTCTCGGCCTTCCACATCATCTTCATGGCCACAACAAGTTTTTAGCATTGCAGGTGTAGCTGAAAAGATTAAAAACATAGAGGGGGAAATGGTAATTATTAAAACTAGAATCAACAACATCTCCAATCAATTTGACCATTTGGAATGGCAGATAAACCTTCACGAAGATCATGTTGCAATATTCTAGGAGGTTAAAATAAGGATGTATCAGAAAAACAAGTGGATCGGAGAAGATTCTGCAGAAGAATTTCCTCACTGTCCTTTCCATAATCCATATGTGCACCACCAATTAATGAAAGGGAAAATAGAGGAGAATAGTTTTACTAAAGAAAGGGAGTAGTGGCTATTTTACGTAAAACTCTGATATATAGATGTCCATGTTTGTGTGTTGAACTCTGATTTGTAGGTGCATTTGTTTCTACAAAACTATATGTCTGTGTGTTGGATTGTCTATTTTTTTTATTTGCATATCAGTTTATGTAGGATCTATGATTCTTTGTTTTCTTAGAACTGATGAATATGATTATATGATTATGTGTTTAAATTGTGTTTGTGAGTTTGATATGTGATTTTTTGATTGATATTTGAATTGAGGTGCTAGTGTGCTTTATTTAAACTTAAGTGTCAAGTGTTTGTGATGAAAGTTTAAAGAAGTTCAGAGGATTTTAAATTATCAAAATGAATGTTGAATCAAGCAAATTAAGGTCCAAAAACTTTGGTATGCGATGTTTTTCTCTAAAAAAAATTGAAAATAAAAAATTAAGCTTTAGTGCCATGGTACCGAAACCTGCCGTTTAAGTGCCACTAACCCAAGAGTAGGGTGCCTAAATGCCAAACTCAGGCATCTAGGCTTCTAACCGATTGAACCGTCGGTTTACCCCATTAAACCTTGAAAATGACCAGCTCACGCTATTTTTTCTGCTGGACATGTCTTCCTCCTCCCACAACTCTTCACCGATTCACCATAAGGCTTCTATTTGGGTAAGATTTACACGTTGCCAAAGAAATATTCTTCTTTCAGCATGGATTTCTTCTACATTGTGATGTCAAAAATTTAAAATTTTTTGAGAAATTAGTAAGAAAAATCCATGGTGAGAAGCTTCTTAGCTTGGAAAATGTATTTAGGAGCTTAAAAAAATATATATTTGGAATTACTTTGAATTTTTTATTAAATTGATATTAGATTTATTATGGCTCCTAAACCAAGAGGGGAAAGGAAAAGAGGCGTTTGATCATAAGAAATTTCTTAAGTCAAAAAGCTCAAGAGCATTACAATGAGTTTCTCATATCAAAGAAGTTAAATCAAGAATGAGCTTTTATCAATCCTGGAGGAGCTGTGAAAAATTTGATTATGGCACGACACTAGAAGAATTTCTACTACTTTACTGTCATAGCAATTATTTCTATTGTTCGAGAATTTTATGTGAATCTCTCTATGCTTCAGATGATTCTATAATTGATAGGGAGAGGAGAGTGAAGTTTATTCCAACTCGGAACAATGCTTTGTACCAGTTTCCTGATGTACCTAACTGCTAATACTCATCCTTTGAGCCTCCTGAGTTACAATTGGATGAGATTATCCCATTTCTAACTGATGGACAAGGGGATTAGAAAATAAAGAACAATCACAAGGTAAAAATTTCTTTTTTCAAGCTTAATGCCTCATCAAAGGCATGAAATTATTTCATTTCTGCTAGACTTCTAACTACAAATCATCTGTGTGAAGTCACTAGAGAGAAAGCAACCTTAATTTTTTTGTATCAAGGCCATGAAGCCTATTGATATTGGCTCTGTCATCTACAAAGCCATTATTAGTAATGTCACAAGGAGTACTACTTTGGGTTAAGGGTACCCTTCTCTTATCTTCACTTTACGTAAAGAATCTAAGTTAGATTTGAGACTTGTGAGGAGTTACTACACCACTTGAAGTCAATTAGCAAGTCTAACATGAATCTTTATGGAAAACATGTTGATTCTGGTCCTAAGCCTAGCTCTTCAGATAGTCCTTCTACTTCTAGGTCTTCTATCTCTCATGCTTCTTCTCATCCTCCTTCAAGCATGGGCACTATGTTTGATCGTTTACATGAAATTACAAGATGATATATCATTTGTACAGAGTAAAGTGCAGGATATTAATGATGATTTGGAATGCTTTGACTCTTAATCAAATAGAAAAGTTATTAGTATGAAGGTTTCACACCTCTTGTGAACTTTCTCAAAGGATAAGATTGTTGAGTTTCCTTCTTATCCACAGTATATGAGGTTTTAACATCGCAGATTAATGGAGGAAGATGAAGAAGGTGATGAGGATGATGAGGTACCAATTTGTTATGAGTTTTCGTGAACTTATTTTTCCTTGTCCTTTTTGACATGTTATTTTACTATTAAGTATTTTTTTGTACTAGACCTAGTATTATTTATTATTATGGCTTTATGGATTTTGCACTTTTTGTTTTTATTGTACTACGATTTTTCTTATGCTATAGTCTATATATATCTCAGCTTGTGTGATAGAATAGTCCTTTACTTAGTAGATCTTCATGTTATAACATGTTTAATTGAGAATTACTTTCTGCTACACACCTGTCTTTACTTTTTAAACAGTTACACTTTTCATGCTTGGAACTTTTAATAGGAAATAATTAAGGAAAATTTTCTTCCTGCCCATATTTATGTATTAAATGAACCCTAAATTATTAAAAAATTCCAGTTTGGGGAGGGAGAAAAACATTTTAAAAAAATAAAGCTTTATTTGTCCTCAAAAGACTCCATTCTAAAATTATTTTAAAATAACTTATGGTATGTAATGTTATCTTTAGAAAACTATNTAATTTTCCTTATGCTATAGTCTATATATATCTCAGCTTGTGTGATAGAATAGTCCTTTACTTAGTAAATCTTCATGTTATAACATGTTTAATTGAGAATTACTTTCTGCTACACACATGTCTTTACTTTTTAAACAGTTACACTTTTCATGCTTGGAACTTTTAATAGGAAATAATTAAGGAAATTTTTCTTCCTGCCCATATTTATGTATTAAATGAACCCTAAATTATTCAAAAATTCCAGTTTGGGGAGGGGGAAAAACATTTTAAAAAAATAAAGCTTTATTTTTCCTCAAAAGACTCCATTCTAAAATTATTTTAAAATAACTTATGGTATGTAATGTTATCTTTAGAAAACTATATTTTTGATTGTACGAATGTTATAGTAGACTTAAGTCAATTTTTTTTTATAATTTTATTTGACAAGGGGTAGTTCTAGAGTTATGATATTTGGCACAAGAGAATAGGGATATGCTTTTACTATTTATAGTAGAAAAAGTTATATTTTTTAAATACTAGGAATCTTAGATTTACATTTTAAGAAAAATTGAGACACCATGAAAAATCATTTTTAAAAATAATACACATTATCAAGGAAAAATGATATGTTTTTAACATTAGAAGGAGAANCGAAAAAAATATATTTTTTAAATACTAGGAATCTTAGATTTACATTTTAAGAAAAATTGAGACACTATGAAAAATCATTTTTAAAAATAATACACATTATCAAGGAAAAATGATATGTTTTTAACATTAGAAGGAGAATAGTGAAGTTCAAAATTATTAGACTATCCAGAAATAGTAATCATCACATAAAAAAACTTAAGGATTAAAAAGATGTTGAAAGAAAATGAAAAGAAAAGAAAAGAAAAAAATGAAAGAGAAATAAATGTGAAAAGAAAATATGTGGGTAAAAGCTTGATGAGATGCCTAATTAAAAATTGGCTTCACTTGAAACATCTTAAATGAAGAAACCTACTTACATTTCTAAGCCAATTATCAATTTTAAATGTATTATCAAAATCTTTATTAATAGAGTTCTCATATAATGCTTTCTTTAATTATTCTATGATTCCCAAGTCCAATAAATTACAATTATTTTTGAAATAAATAGAAAATCGGAATTCCTTAATTGATTTTTGGATATTCTTATACCCTAGTTCTAACTTGAGTTATTAATAATTTTTCTAAAGTTGGACTATCCAATTATAGGGAGAAACTATAGGAATATTTAAAGAAACCCACTACCATAAGTTAAGGCATATGTTTTATAAAATAGAAGAGTTACTTTAGGACAAGTAACAGTGAAGTTTGGGGGTTTTGACATGATTAAAAATATGTTACTTTTTTAGATAAATTTTATACTCATTTTTAATAATATTGCTTTTTAATGAAAAGTATTTTATGCGTTTTTGGTTTCAGGTAAAAAGAGATAGAGTTTTGGGGAAAAAAGAGCGAAAATGGAGTAAAATGGGGTCAANTATGATTAAAAATATGTTACTTTTTAAGATAAATTTTATACTCATTTTTAATAATATTGCTTTTTAATGAAAAGTATTTTATGTGTTTTTGGTTTCAGGTAAAAAGAGATAGAGTTTTGGGGAAAAAAGAGCGAAAATGGAGTAAAATGGGGTCAAATGGAGCAAAGGAACACATAATTAACATGTCTTTAGGCCCCTGCTTTTGGCACCTAACGCCAGACCCTGTACATGAAAATAGAGAGCCAGACGCCATGCTGCTAGGATTTTGCACCTAGGCCACAGGATCTACCGCCTAGGCGCTAGGTATTTATTTCAAGCTTCTAGAAAATTGTCGCCTATGTGCCCAAACTAGCACATAAGTGCCAAAGTCGGGGTTTNGCCCTGCTTTTGGCACCTAACGCTAGACCCTGTACATGAAAATAGAGAGCCAGACGCCATGCTGCTAGGATTTTGCACCTAGGCTACAAGATCTACCTCCTAGGCGCTGGGCATTTATTTCAAGCTTCTAGAAAATTGTCGCCTATGTGCCCAAACTAGCACATAAGTGCCAAAGTCGGGGTTTTTTTTAAAGATACAATGTATTTGGACGAATTTTGAAGGAGCATTTGAAGTGACTCTTGTGAGATTTCAAGGGTTATTATAAGGGGGTTTCTCTTCAAGTAAAAAGAGTGGTTAAAGAGGTAGTTAGTGTAGGGAGGTTTTTGAAGACGAGTTTTGTTGCTAGTGGTTGTTGTGGGGGTTGTTCAGAATTCTTCAAAGGAACTTTTGGAGATTTTTTTTCGGAGGACTATGAGAGAAGTATTTTATATTTTTGTTTGAGTTTGTTAAAATTTATTGTGTAAAACTGATTTTAAATATCAGCCCATGTATTTTTGTATTTTCCTTATAAAATCTGAGTAGTTTTCATTTTCTTTCTCCTTGTGATGAGAAATAATCATGTGTAGGATTAGAATTGTTTAGAATTATTTTTAAATTCAATATTGTGATGGTAAATTACTTCATGCTTATGTTAATTATATAATTTGGCTAATTCATAAGTTAAAGCATATTGTGAAAACATAATAACCCAAAGGGCTATGCTTTTCCTCAATTNGCGGAGGACTATGAGATAAGTAATTTATATTTTTGTTTGAGTTTGTTAAAATTTATTGTGTAAAACTGATTTTAAATAACAACCCATGTATTTTTGTATTTTCCTTATAAAATCTGAGTAGTTTTCCTTTTCTTCTCCTTGTGATGAGAAATAATCATGTGTAGGATTAGAATTGTTTAAAATTATTTTTAAATTCAATATTGTGATGGTAAATTACTTCATGCTTATGTTAATTATATTATTTGGCTAATTCATAAGTTAAAGCATATTGTGAAAACATAATAACCCAAAGGGCTATGCTTTTCCTCAATTAGTAATTACCACACTAACCTTTAAATTGAAGAAAATGTAATCTTGGAGTATATGCAAATAGATAGGGAGATAAGATTTAAATGGTGTAAATTGGTGATTCTAGGGGTGATAGACTAGAACTTTAACCCAAATTACCCAAAATCACAAAAAAAAATCCAAAATTACCAAAATACCCCCAAAATTGCCAGAATTACAAAAATACCCTTTGCACCCCAAACTTTCCCAAGACCTCCAAAATCACTTAAAATGTCTCTAAAACCAATTTTAACCATTCAATTTAACCTAATTTTTCCATTTTGATTATTTTTACCAAAACCCCCTAAATTGCCATTAAAGGCCCAATTTTCCCAAATTTACCTTAAATGACCATCAATTTGGTTCCAATTTTCCTAAATTTAAACTCTAAACTCAAATTAACCTTAAATATGATGAATATAAATCAAATACAAGCCTAATTTGCCCATTCTTTGAGCTCAATCTTGATCTAAGTCAAACCCCCAATTTTTGGCTTATAACTCAATCCCACCAAATTGAACCCCATAGCCCACTGAATTTGCCTCAATTTGGATCCTAAATATTTTATAACAGACCTAAACACCAAAAATGACCTTCATTTAGCTTTTGTTTAAACTTAATTTCATTTAATTTTAACCCCCCCAAGTCCAAAAATGCCCAAATTTTCCCTAAATTGGCTGTCTCCAAATTCCACCAAATTGAATGCCTTAACCCCAAAGTTGGCACCCAATTTACATTGAAAACTCTTCATGAAATTATTATAGACCATTTTAAATAATTAATTTTAACCTCACCCAACCTTAGCCCAACCTAGACCCAAGTCTAATCCAACATTCCTAAATTGACCAAAATCCCAAAATCCTTCAAACTGAGCTTCCAATTGGACTCAAAATCATTTCAATACTTCACCAAAAATCTTCATGACCATCATCGATACAATGTTTATCAATAAATTGGGCTCAAAGTCATGGCTAGCCTAACCCAAACCCAAATCTTAGCAATTTGGACCCAATTGGACTCGTGNATTGGAGACAATAACGGAGAGTTGTCCGATCGTGCGTGTATTCAACAGACGAAGGAGATCAAGTCAGACAGAACCATGGTGCATAAAGTGCAGTCCGCAAGGAGGCCACGTGGCTAGCAGTGTCAAATGACTGAGTGACACGTGGAGCCTTCAAAGCAAACGAGAAAGAGTTGGCATCGCGTGGATAAGTAGAAAAATATGGAATTTTTAATTATTTTAAATTCCTAAACTTCAAAAATCCTTATCTTTCTCTAGAAAAATCATAAAAATAAAAGAAAAATACTGTCTTGCTCAGTGAATAGAGGAGAATAATGTGGACCAAAATTAAAAATTATTTTTGAAACATATGATTTTAAGTTAATTAAAAACCCTCTATAGTATTTTAATTCTCCATGACTAAGAAGTGCTCACCATGGCTTGAGATTTTTAAGGTTTATTCCTCATCACAAAGAGGATGTTCTCAGATTTTTCCAAGGTCAGAGAGCATCTTTATGCTTCTAACCCTAATTTTCAAGCTAAGGTGACCATTTTGGATTATTTTAAATATATAAATCAAAACATGACTTGAAGAATTATGAGAACAATTTTAGTAGGTTTCCTATTTTCAGAGAAGTCTAGGAAAAATATTGTGATGCTTGTCTCATTTTATGAATTTCTATATTTAGTTAAATGTGAATACATTACATTAATTTGTGTAAATTCGATACATATCAAAATTTAACAAAAATAACTCCATATTCTTCATAAAAATCATATCTACCACTGTAAAAATTTGAAATTATTTGGCTTAGTTTAAGCACTAAAGTGTATTTTTTTAAGAAAGCTTATATTTCTATAGAAAAATAATTATAATAAATTAAATACATCTATAAAATATATGAGAAGTGATTTTCTAAGTTCCTTATGATTAGAGGCACTTAGGAAAAATAAAATTTATTTTTGGTAAGTTACTTGATTTTGAGTTTCATTTTGAATTTAAAATAATTAAGAATAAACAAAAATTCTAAAAGTACCAAAGTATTTCAAAATGTCTCAANTAATTAAAATAAATTAAATACATCTAGAAAATATATGAGAAGTGATTTTCTAAGTTCCTTGTGATTAGAGGCACTTAGGAAAAATAAAATTTATTTTTGGTAAGTTACTTAATTTTGAGTCTCATTTTGAATTTAAAATAATTAAGAATAAACAAAAATTCTAAAAGTACCAAAGTATTTCAAAATGTCTCAAACTATTCTCTAATCACTTGGGAGTCAATAAAATATTTTTCTTAATTTTCCTAAGTTAAAAATAAATTTTTAAAAGCTTAAAAATGAATTTTCTTTATTCTCTCACTAAAAATAATTATAATAAACTAATTAAAGACAACAAAAATATAAATTTGATTCTCTGAGCTTTCTAAACTCAGAGAAGTCTAATAAAAATATAAAAATAATTTTTGTAATTAAAACCCTATNGTTAAAGACCACAAAAATATAAATTTTTATTCTCTGAGCTTTCTAAACTCAGAGAAGTCTAATAAAAATATAAAAATAATTTTTGTAATTAAAACCCTATTTTCTATTTAAAATAAATCATGAAAATTGATCTAAACTAAAATAATAATAATAGAAATGTAATTAAAAAATTATGAAATTTTACCTAAATATTTCTTTGACTTGAGGAATTCTATGATAATTTCTCATAAATAAAAACTTTATTTTGAGAGGTTAAATAGATCACCTTTTGAAAAATTTTATTTTATGGATTTAAATAATTATCTAAATTAAATTAAAGTTTGAGAGGTCTACATATCCTCCTCTAATATCCTAATTGCCTCATGGATATGACACTCTAAACCCTCAAAATCATTTGAGTTATGTTTGATGAGTTATGAGGTGAAGTGCCCNAAAAATAAATCATGAAAATTGATCTAAACTAAAATAATAATAATAGAAATGTAATTAAAAAATTATGAAATTTTACCTAAATATTTCTTTGACTTGAGGAATTCTATGATAATTTCTCATAAATAAAAACTTTATTTTGAGAGGTTAAATAGATCACCTTTTGAAAAATTTTATTTTATGGATTTAAATAATTATCTAAATTAAATTAAAGTTTGAGAGGTCCACATATCCTCCTCTAATATCCTAATTGCCTCATGGATATGACACTCTAAATCCTCAAAATCATTTGAGTTATGTTTGATGAGTTATGAGGTGAAGTGCCCCAAGGGCAAAGTGATAATTTTAGACTTTGATGTCTCAATCAAAATTTCAGATTATCAAAGGGAAAATGGATAATTTTGATATCAATAAACATATTTGGATGTTTGAAATACAATGGGGCTAAAAGGTAGAAACCCATTCAACACCCTTGCACACCATCAACCAAAAGCATAATTCTCCTAATCTTCATGAGTTGGAAGTAAATTAAAGATAAAATGAATCTTAAGTGATGAGCTTAAGCTAAAAGATGATAATTTACTTTTCTTAATCCGAGAGTTGAGGATGATGTGATCATTTAATAAGGATATATGACACTAAAATCAAAACTTTGAAAACCACCATTTCACTCATTATGATTGTTGAAGGCTTGGTAGTGACATATGTTCGATGCTTAAACCCAACTTGATTAGATTTAGAAAATGATATGATTGGTGATTAACATCTTTAAATAATATAAGCCTGATCTTAATTGCGGACACCATAATCTTAACTAACATAAACTTGCCTTAGGGGCACCCACTCACATAACTTTTAAATAAAACATCAACTGATTAATAGAGTATCATATTCTTGGGATAATTAAATTGTTATGCTTCAATGAGCAATGGGGTAGCCACACTCTAGACTGAGATGATTATTAGAATATTATGATAAAATCAAAATGAACTTGAGATATTTTAAGAGACATTCAAAATGATCTACGGCAACACCTTGAACATTTTGAAATCTATTGGATATTCTAAAGGGTAAATTGGAGTTGTCATATTTTTTTCTAAAATTATTTACTAGGATCTTCCGAAATTCAACAAAATCATAACTTGGGGTTTGGTAGCTAAACCTCTATCTACTCATACAACATAAACCTTCTTGCAATACTTGGAAGTACTAACCTTTTAGGTGATGGAGCGGGAAGACTTGAGAGGTACGCTTTTAAATTAATGCAAGTACTAACCTTCTTGTACTTCTTATTTCAAACTTACATGTTAAACAACGATGTCACTCTACATAAAAACCTAAAACTGCTATCATAGCCACAAAACCAAAACCAAAACTAAAATCAAACAAAATAAAAATCATCTGCACAACATTCAAAATATAATAAAAATCAAAATTTAATCACAAACATCACAAACAACAATTGCAACTAAATTAAGACGTTTCTATCTGATGACCGGGAATCCTTCGGAGGAGGTAACCTACGGTTGCTAACGAGACTTCCCATAACCTAAATGAAAGTACGGAACCCATTAAGTTGATTTTAGTAAATTCTTTTAGACTATGTGAATCTGATAGAAAATAGTGGTACCGTAACGAGAGAACCATAGGATCCTAACTAATGTCGCTCTAATCAACTTTAACATTCCCCATAACATTTTAAAAACCATAATCATAGGAACATTTGATTTGACATCATAACCTGACACACCAGAAAACTTAAACTCGTCATGACATGGAGCTTGAAGCTAGCTTGGTAGGCAGCATGACCATCTTGAACAGCAAAACCAATCTACATCAACCAAACCATTCTTTTCTTAGTATTAAACAATAAGTCATAGGATTTTGAAGTTATTTTCTTACGCAACATAAATTCTCAACCTTTTTTTAGTGTTTTGTATAGACCTATTGTACAATATAAGCCCTAACTCATCTTAGGATCTCCAGGTTGTCGTTCGTCACGACCTAAACCCTCACATCTTCCAGGCTATTTGTGTGATTGTTTCACTCAAATGTAAGCGCTAACAAACAAAATTGGCAAGATGAAACATTTAAATATTTATCCTCAAAACTAAAGTTAAATATTAGGATAGCTTGGAAAGTCACCGCGGTTCTCCTCAGGATCTATGACATCCCCTAATTCTTCCTCATTTGGACTCTACAACAAAATGCTCAAAATTTGAGTCATTNGCATGGAGCTTGAAGCTAGCTTGGTAGGCAGCATGACCATCTTGAACAGCAAAACCAGTCTACATCAACTAAACCATTCTTTTCTTAGTATTAAACAATAAATCATAGGATTTTGAAGTTGTTTTCTTACGCAACATAAATTCTCAACCTTTTTTTACGGTTTTGTATAGACCTATTGTACAATATAAGCCCTAACTCATCTTAGGATCTCCAGGTTGTCGTTCGTCACGACCTAAACCCTCACATCTTCCAGGCTATTTGTGTGATTGTTTCACTCGAATGTAAGCGCTAACAAATAAAATTGGCAAGATGAAACATTTAAATATTTATCCTCAAAACTAAAGTCAAATATTAGGATAGCTTGGGAAGTCACCGCGGTTCTCTTCAGGATCTATGACATCCCCTAATTCTTCCTCATTTGGACTCTACAACAAAATGCTCAAAATTTGAGTCATTCTCCTTTCACACCTCTATGTCCGATCTCGTTGAAAAGTCTTATCCTTATGGCCTCTTTGAAGATAATATTTCCTGATTGTTATCAAGAGTTTTCTCAGGTGACCTCAGTTATCTAATATGTAANATCATTCTCCTTTCACACCTCTATGTCTGATCTCGTTGAAAAGTCTTATCCTTCTGACCTCTTTGAAGATAATATTTCCTGATTGTTATCAAGAGTTTTCTCAGGTGACCTCAGTTATCTAAGATGTAATTCATTATAGGGGTTTGCCCTTATAGGAAGCTTTTCTGAACCCAGCTTAATATAAACACTATTTAATTTTTCATATTAAATAGGGAAATTTTTTGACAAATAAAATGGTTTCACAGATCAAACGGATGACATATATTTCTTAGTTTATTTGATCGAGCTTCATCCTCAAGTGTTGTGTTTATCTTTCGAGATAGATACAGGGTTTGAGATATAGTGCTCTTTCATTTAAACTTTGAAAAATATGGGGTTAGTTTGATTTAATATTTTTTTAAACTATATATATATATATATATATATATATATATATATNTGAGCTTCATCCTCAAGTGTTGTGTTTATCTTTCGGGACAGATACAGAGTTTGAGATATAGCGCTCTTTCATTTAAACTATGAAAAATATGGGGTCAGTTTGATTTAATATTTTTTTAAACTATATATATATATATATATATATATATATATATANTAAATTGATCAAGCCATAGCCCACATTATATGAGCCATGGACCAAAGGTCCCTTAATTTAGTGGTTCTCTTCCCATATCTATTTAAATCCAAGTTATCTTTGTCATCGACCTTAACCATTCAAAATTAAGCATCATTAACCCTCTCCTGGCTGACCTGACTCCTCTGGCCACCAGCCCTGATCTGGTCGATCGGCCTAGTGACCAGAAAACTCCAAAACCAATATCCACCCCATGAACAAAACATTAAGTTTGAACTCCTTGAGTTGGTTAATCCCTATTGGTCATTGGTGCCACTCAACCCTCCACCTTAGCAACCCTTTGCACCCATTGGCCAGCCATTGTGGCCATCCCAAGCTCTCCTATTTCAACCCCACCACCCATGGCCAACAGAGGATATAATCCAAAACCTAGGGAAAATCTGCCAAATTATTTCTAGAGACTCTTCAAGCCTTCCTAAGTTGAAACCAGCCATTTCCCAACCACCTCCACTACTATTTGAGCTCAATTCCAGAGCTCAAAATCCGGTCAAAAATAGAACATCTGACCACACTC
Source organism: Phalaenopsis hybrid cultivar (assembly GCA_002079205.1). Taxonomy (NCBI): domain Eukaryota; kingdom Viridiplantae; phylum Streptophyta; class Magnoliopsida; order Asparagales; family Orchidaceae; genus Phalaenopsis; species Phalaenopsis hybrid cultivar. The sequence goes on from JXCR01082350.1 coordinate 75,867, forward strand.
CACTAAACCTAAAATTAACCTTTCCTTGAGCTTCATCAGAGCCTAAGGAGAAGTTCCCCACTCAAACCAAACACTTTGAGTCCTTCAAACCACTGTTTGACCAAGGCCACACCACCTGTTGGTCGAACTCTTACTTGAAGCATTCACTAGAGAAAAGTGACTCTTCCAGGAAGTTTGTTGGACTCCATTGAAGCTTCCACAAGCACCTAATCAAAGCCTCACCTCTTGCGCAAAGGTATAAACTCTCAACTATAATTTTTGGCTTGGTATGGACCTTTGTGAAGAAAAGTTTAATTTTATATGCATTCGGTCATATAGATGTGTTTTTCTTGAGTAGATGAAGGTGTAAGAACAAACCGCACTTAATTTGGTTGAGAATCGAGCGAGATCGAAGCGTTTGAAGTCAAACGACTCTCCAGTTAGGTTAGTCAGGGACGATGACTAACAGTCGTCCGATCACGCATGTATCAAATGAACAGCCTACATCACGTAAGACAAGATGAAGGGACGATAATCATAGGCTGAGGAGGCACTGAGGTTGATGGTGGCGTCGAATGGAGAGCACCGCGTGGAAAGCTCGAGGCGTACAAGGATGGCGCGGCGACTGACTCGGACAAGTAGATATGTATGATTTTTAATTTATTTTTATTTCCACAAATTAGAAAATCCATAACTTGTTGTAAACAAATTATAAAAATAAAATAAAAATACCTTGTTGCTCGGTGAACAAATAAGATTAATGTGTAATAAAAATAAAATTTATTTGATGAGTATTTTACTTTAATTAATTACACACTCTTTGCAATGTTTCAAATTTAATTAAAAATATAATAATCATCATAGTTTGAGATTTTAGGGTTTATTCCACATGACGGTAGAGATATTTTGTGATTTTTCTAAAGTCACAGAGTATCTCTACAAATGTAACCCTAATTTTCATGTTTAGATGGTTATTTTGATTAAAATAATTATATAAATTAAAATATAAATAAAAAAATCATGGGCTTATTTTGGTAGGTTCCTTATGGTAAGAAGACTTCTAAGAAATTGTAAATTAAATTTTAGTATTTGTATAAAAGACTATTGTTAAATAACCCTAAAAATTCATAAAAGTTTAAATTAAATTTAATACATTTCAAACATTTGTAAAATCAATTTTACACTGTAAATAATACTTATTTTGACTCAGTGTAAAAATTTGAAATTTTTTTAATTTACTTTGAGCACAAAAGTGGATTTTTCTAATAAAATTGCATTTTTGGCATTAAAATAATTTTTAATATATTAATATAATTAGAAGATATATGAAAAATAATTTTCTTAGTTCCTTGTGATAAAAAGCACTTAAGAAAAATAAAAATTATTTTAAATAAATAGTTCATTTTTGAGCTATATTTTGAATAAAAAAATAATTAAAAATAATTAAAAATTTCAAAAATACAAAAATGGTTTAAAAGGTTTCTTATTACTTTCTGATCATTGGAGACTCATTATAATATTTTCCTTAATTTTTCTAACTTAAATTGAAAATTTTAAAGGCTAAAAATGTATTTTTTATCTAATCTTCCATTAACATAATTGTAATAAATTAATTAAAAACAAAAAAATAAAAAGTTTATTTCTCTAAGCTTTCTAGACTTAGAAAAATTTAACAAAAATATAAAAAGTAATTTTTGTAATTAAAACATATTTTCTGTTTAATTAAATCACCAAAATCAATAAATAAGCATATAAATTAAAAAATACGATTTGAAAAGTTATAAAATTTTGTCCAAGTGGTCCCCTGACCTAGGTAAACCTCCAATAATTTTTCAATGAAGAAAAAAACTTTGTTTTGATTAATTATATAAATTAAAATTAAAAATCCTATTTTCTAAGTTAAAATATTTATTTAAAGTAAATTTAATTTTGAAAAATCACGTTTTTTTTCTCTAATATCTTAGTTGACCCATGAGGTGGGTACTCTAAAAATTTTAAAATCATTTGAATTATATTTGATGAGTTATGAAGTGAAGAGCCCTTGGGGCAAAATGGTAATTTTAGATTTAGGCGCCTTCATCAAAATTTAGGGTTAAATAAGGGAAAAGTGGGTAATTTTGATCTTATTGAATTATTTTGAATGTTTAAAACAAAATGGAATAAAAGGTAGAAATCAATTTACCACCTTTTCATGATTGTAATTTCCTAAATTATCAGGATTTGAAAATTAATTAAAATTAAGTGACTCTAAAGTTATGGGCTTAAGTTAGGAAGATAATAATTCATTAATTTGAAGCCCATAATTGATGATGATACGATCTTTGAATAAGAATATATCTCACTTAAATTAAAATTTTGATAATTTGAAATCCACCCATAAAATTATTAATGGCTTGATAGTGAGCTAGGCTTGATATTTGAGCGTGTCTAATGAAGTTTAGAAAAGTTAATATAATTGATAATTAACTCCTTTAAAAACCACAAGCCCAACTTTAAAGGTGGGCACAAATTCTTTAATGACTTAAGTTTGCCTTAGGGGCATCTATTTACATAACCGTTAAGTAAAATATTAATTGATTAATTGAGTACCCCACTCTCGAGATAATTAAAGTATTAGGTTCACTGAGCATAAGGTGTATTAACTCATTAAAATTAAATTTAAAAATTAGGATGATCAAATGAATAATATCGTAGGTTTAAATAGACACGAAACACTTCAAAATGAATTTAAAAGTTGTTTGTGATTGTTCCCTATAAGCTTTTATGACCTTTTGGATGTTTTGAAGGATAACTGAGCTTTTTATTCTTTGTTCAGAAAATCATCCATTAAAACTTACCAAGTTATGAATTACGTTTTGGTAACTACACCTTAATCTTCCCATGCAGTTTATTTAAATTTTCGTAAAATCATATACCTATTGTAAGTTCTAATCTTTCAGTGGAAGCAACGAGAAGATGACAGGTACGCTTTTATGGTATTATTTAATTTCTGTCATTTTATTTACTGCAATTTACTCTTTCTTCAAATATTAGACATGCTTGGTTGTAAACCTTACTTCACATGCAAAATAAAACAAACATTCAAAAATCAATCAACAATTTTTTCAAAATTAAACAAGAAGCTCAAAACCAAAACAAAAACAAAAACAAAATTTTGATAATACATCCTTTTGAATTTACGGGAGTTCCTCGAATGAGGAAACCCACGATTGCTAACGAGATCTCCCCGGTTTAAATGATCCTAACAACTCGTTTATGCTAAGTAAATTCAAAAGAAAATAGTGGTACCAGAATGAGGGAACCTTGGGATCTTAACCAGTGTCGCTCTAATCAATTTTAACTCCAACCCCATGATTGAACTTGAACTTATCATTTAAACTTATAAAACCTTATACTTTAGGACCGCTACTTCATTGAGGAGCCTCGAGCAAACTTTGTGTGCAGTCTTGTACAACAACAATCTACAACAACACGAGGATCTACAATAGCAATTCTTTCCTTAGAATTAAACAACAAAGCCATAAGATTTTGAGGTCTTCAGCCTAGTACGACCTAAATCTCAACTCATCTTTAGGTCTTTGCACAATCATTTTGTACAATTTAATCTCTAAATCGTTTTAGGATTCCAAGGTTATAGTCCATCATGACCTAAATCTTCACATCTTCCAGGCTATGTGTACAATCGTCTCGCACAAATGTAAGTCCTAGCTAATAAAATTGACAGTATAAAATACTTGATAATTTCTTTTTTGAAATTAAATCTAACCCATAGGTTAGCTTGGAAAGTCACTGAGGTCCTTTTTTCTTTAGATTCTAAAATTAAATTTTCCCGATTTGATCCTTTCTCATTTCACACCTCTTTATCTGATCTTTGAAAAGTCCTATCCCTTTGAATTGTTGAAAACAATATTTTTTGATGTAAATCGACAGTTACTTAAGTGACTTCATCATTTAAGATGTAATTGACTTTAGCGGCTTACCTCTATAGGAATCTTTAGGAACCCAGGAAATATAAAGAATGTCTATTTGTTCGTATTAGATAGGAAAACTTGTAGGCTTATATAAATGGTCCGCAGGCCAAGCGGATGTCATAAAATCTTTATTTTATTAAATCAAGCCTCATTAGTAAGTAGTGTATTTATTCTNATAGCTTGGAAAGTCACTGAGGTCCTTTTTCTTTTGGATTCCAAAATTAAATTTTTCTGATTTGATCCTTTCTCATTTCACACCTCTTTGTCTGATCTTTGAAAAGTCCTATCCCTTTGAATTGTTGAAAACAATATTTTCTGATGTAAATCGACAGTTTCTTAAGTGACTTCATCATTTAAGATGTAATTGACTCTAGCGGCTTACCTCTATAGGAATCTTTAGGAACCCAGGTAATATAAAGAATGTCTATTTGTTCGTATTAGATAGGGGAACTTGTAGGCTTATATAAATGGTCCACAGGCCAAGCGGATGTCATAAAATCTTTATTTTATTAAATCAAGCCTCATTAGTAAGTAGTGTATTTATTCTTCAGGGTAGGTATATTGCTTACGGTGTTGTGCTCGATCATTTAAGTTATTGTTTATATGAGATTAGTTTGGTCTCTTATTTTCAAAAATTTAAATGTTACCTTTTTAAAAATTAAAAATACTTATTTTTCTAAAAATCAAATTTATATATATTATTAAATTAAATTAATACCATGCCTTAAAACCAAAACATATAGTGGCCGACATAGTCTAGCAGGTTAATCTCTCTGATTAGGATTAACAATTTTTTCCAATATTCTCTTAATATAACGATTATATACTTATGTTAGACAGCTAGTTTGAGGACGATAAGTTGTCTCAATTTTGTGCTTTATTCCAAAATTTTGAGTTAATGTTCGAATCATTTTATTCTTAAAATGACTTCTCCAATCTATAAAGATTACTCTTGGCATTCTGAATCAAGTAAAAATATTTTTCTTCAAAATTTTTGCAACACTCTTAGCATTCATTCCTTTTGTTTAAGACTACAATCACTCCTCATTTCTTATAGACATATTGAATATGACTAACCTAAGAACTATATGAAATAGGATAAATAATTCTAGCATCCAATCATTTTAAAAATTATTTATTATCTACTTCCTTCATTACATGATTTAATCTCCTTAGAGGATCAGCCCTAGGTTTATGATTATAGTCCATCAAAATTCTGCTCATACTAATTGAAGGACTGATTTTTTTTAATATAAACTGATGTCCATCCATAGGCTCTCTTCTGATTTTTTAAGGTCTCCAATAAATTTTCTTCATGTTCTATAGTTAATTTTGAGGATATAATAACTAACAATGTAGATGAGTTCCCCAAAAATGAATATTTTAAATGAGCAAGGAGAATCTTCATTTCAAGTTCAATAGGCTTTTTAATAGCAGTAATCAAAGGTTTGATATTTTTAGTAGTTTCTAAAATTTCAAAATTTTCTTGAACATAAGTTGAATCTTTAGTAATTACTTTATTTGATTTCTCCTTAAAATCACTTAAGCTTTCATTCTTGAATTTTTTAATCAGATCTGACTTCACATCTTTCTTTAAAATGATTAANTTTTTTAATAGCAGTAATCAAAGGTTTGATATTTTTAGTAGTTTCTAAAATTTCAACATTTTCTTGAACATAAGTTGAATCTTTAGTAATTACTTTATTTGATTTCTCCTCAAAATCACTTAAGCTTTCATTCTTGAATTTTTTAATCAGATCTGACTTCACATCTTTCTTTAAAATGATTAACAATCATATAATCAATAATGTCTATTCTATATCATTTACAATCTTTTACTGTATTAAGATACTTCATTGATTTGAGCACATTAAATGTAACTTCCTAGTCATTAACTCTCATAGTTAATTCACATTTTTGCACATCTATCATTTCACGTCTAGTGTCGAGGAAAAGTCTCCCCATAATGATAAGAATGTATTTATTATCTTCCATGTCTAACATTATGAAATCAACTGTGAAGATAAATTTATCCACTTTAACCAACAGATCTTCTATAACCTCCTTAAGATAAGTAATAGATCGATCAACTAACTGTTGGGTTACAATAATGGGAGATATCTCTCTTAAATCAAACCTAATAGATGATGGCATAAAATTAATGCTTGCTCCTAAATAACATACAACTTTTCAACAAAAATTTTCTCCAATTGCACAATGTATAGTGAAGCTACCGGGATCTTTAAGTTTTTTATGAATCTTTTTCTGAATATTGCACTACGTTCTTCATAAAGTGCAACGTTTTCATTTTCTTCAAACTTGCTTTTTTATTTAAAATTTCTTTCTTTCATAAATTTTGCATAACTTGACATCTGTTCCAAATATTCAGCATAAAGAATACTAATTGTAAGCTTCTTAAATATCTAAAAAAAATTCAAATATGTTGGTCCAACTTTTGCTATCTAAGTATTTAAGGAAANGGCATAACTTGACATCTGTTTCAAATATTCAGCATAAAGAATACTAATTTTAAGCTTCTTAAATATCTAAAAAAAATTCAAATATGTTGGTCCAACTTTTGCTATCTAAGTATTTAAGGAAAAGGAGATGGTGGTTTTTATAATTAATCTTTATTGGAAAGACATATTTTTCTACTTACTTAGGAATAGTTTCTTTAGGCTTCTGAGTTTCATTATTTCTCTCTTAACTTCAATCGTTTTTTGGGCTTCATCATTTAATTTCCTTCCACTCCTAAGTTGGACAACTTTAACTTGCTCTTGTTGTTTATTTTTGTCTTTAAGATTGGTCTCAACATTACTAACAAGTGTTCTCTGAGGCCTATTGCTAAGTGCGTTAGTAATTTGTCCCAGTTGATTCTCAAAGTTTTGAATAACAATATTTTGACTTTGTAATTGATTTCCCATCTAAAACACAACATTTTTTTAGACAAATTCTTCTCCTTAATTTGTTGTTTGCTACTAAATCTAGGAGGATAAGAAGGTTTATAGTAATAACTACCCTGGTTGTTCCAATTTCCCAATGGGTTTGCATGATTGTTGACTTCCACCACTAAAAATGTTGTTCCTATTAAAATTGGGATGTTTTTTCCAATCTAGGCTGTAATTGTTAAAATATGGGTTATTACGTCAATTATTAATAGCATTTTAAGTTTCTAATGAAGGTTGAGAATCAATCTATCCTAACGAATTAACTACAATCACATGTGGTGTTGGAGAGAAATCCATTCCAATTTGGTCTATTTTCCTAGATTATGTAGCAACTTATAATACAATCATTATAATAGCCCCATTATCATGAATACTGACTACTTTCTTAAGATTTACCCTGTTAGAGGGCTACTAAAATTTTGTATAGCCATCTCATCAATTAATGAATAAGTTTCATCAAACAGTTTTGAATATAATAAACCTCTAGCAGCAACATTTACGATAGATCTAATGGACCCTACTAACCCATTATTTAAAGTTTGAATGATTAACCAATCTACTAAAGCATGATGTGGACAATTTTTGAGGAGTTCCTTAAATTTTTCCTAAGTTTCGTATATTGATTCTCCTTCATACTTAGTAAAAAAAGTAATATCATTTTGTAAGCTTAGCAAATTTTGAAGGAGGGAAGTACTTAGCCAAAATTGTTTTTGTTATTCCCACCCAAGTTCTAATATATCCATGTGCTAATGAATTTAACCACATCTTAGTTTTATCCTTAAATGAAAAAGGAAAAAGATAAAGTCTGATAGCATAGTTTGATACTCCAACAAAATTATATGTTTCACAGAGTTCTAGAAAGCTTGCTAAATGTAAATTTGGATACTTATTTGGTTTTCCCTCAAATTAATTGTATTATACCATTTCTATAATTCAGCATGATGTTCAAATAAGTTAGTTGCTATAGTAATGGTTTGTATTCTTAAGTGAATTTCATATGTTGTAGCATTTGTGTAATCCCTTAATGGTCTTTGCAAATAATGATTTTCACTTTAAATAGCTTGATTTTCAATGTTGTTTTGAGATGTATTTGTCATTTCTTGAAAATTGTGAAGTTCTCTTTATTTTCTAATCTTTCTTATCGTCTGTTCTAATTTAGAATCATAAGTTACTAAATCTTCAAAATCCGAACTACTCATACATAAAGTAAGAATTTTAGAAATTAAAACTTAAAATGATAAACAAAAAATTTAGGATTTTTGGTTTTTCTCTTTTATTTTTAATTTTCAGTTTCTTTAAAATTTGTTTATAGTTTTTATTATTTTCAAAAATGAAAAAAGTACTAAAATTAATTTTTAATTCTCCTAAAAATAAATCTACAATTGAAATAATTTTCTGAATAAAAAATTTTTGTCCCTTTCCCCGGCAATGGTGCCAAAACTTAAACTTAGCATGTCCAAACACCATGAAATCACCTAAATCAAGCCATGGACCAAAAGTCCCCAAAATTAAGGGATCTTATTTCCAAAAATGCACATGCTTAAGATATCTTTGACAAATCCAAGCACATTTGCATTAAATTGTTGTGATGGATTCCTCTGGGTTCCCTGAGCTCCTAGCAACCTCCCCCTGGCCGGCCGGCCAGCCTAGTGGCCGGAAAAGCCCAAAACCAAGAGCCACCCCCATGGAATCTCACCCAAATCAAACCTAGAGGCCAGNCTTAAGATATCTTTGTCAAATCCAAGCATATTTGCATTAAATTGCTGTGATGGATTCCTCTGGGTTCCCTGAGCTCCTAGCCACCTCCCCCTGCCCGGCCGGCCAGCCTAGTAGCCGGAAAAGCCCAAAACCGAGAGCCTCCCCCATGACACCTCACCCAAATCAAACCTAGAGGCCAGCTCATCCAAATAAAACTATGGAGCTCCTCTACCCTCCGCCTAAGCACCACAATGCACCAAAACTTCTGCCCTGAGAGCCACCCCATGGCCATTTTTATAAAAACTCACCTCCCACGGCCATGGGAGGTGTGCTGAAAATTCCTTAGAGAGGTCTCTCCAAACTTCACGCAGAGCTTGCCTAAGATCCCCTCAGTGCATTCCAACCACTTTCCTTCACCCATTCCCATTGCTAGAGCCTAATTTTGAGCTCGAAACCCTGCCGAAAAGCAGGACAGAACCCAATACACCTCCACACTCCGCGAAACTTTAATTCCTTGTGCCTACACCTTCACAAGAGTGAAAGAAGTCAAAGCCCCATCAAATTCCCCTTCCACAGAGCCTCTACCATAGCTCTAGACCAACACTCAAATCCGACCGTGATCAAATTCATATCTAGGCCTTACACCAAGACCAGGGACTGAATCCCTAGCCTCCTTGGACCCCAACAAACGTACCGAGCACCTATGATCGAAGCTTCCCTTCTTAGAGCAAAGGTATAAAACTTCTCCTTCTCCCAAACTTATTTTGATTCTCCATTTACTTAAGCTTGATTTCATGGCACCTTAGCCATATAGATGTGTTCGTCTCGCTTAGACGAGTCCATATGACCAAACCCAAAGCAATTTGGTTGACTCTAGGCCGAGATATTAAGGTTTTGTTTTTACGGGCACATGATCACTATATCGGGGACGATGACGGGGAGCCGTTCGATCGAGCGTGTATCAAACAGACGGGGGAGTCGAGCCGGACAGCGCTTCAAAATATAAACAGCGGGCCGAGTTAGCAATCTATGTGGACGACAGCATCCAACCAGAGTGCGCCACGCATGCTTTCAGAGTCGTCGTAGGATGAGGTGACACGCGCGGTTTAGATAGAAAAATAGGGGTAATTTTTTTAATTTATTTAATACCCTTAACTTTAAAAATACATAACTTTGTGTAGAAAAATCACAAAAATAAAATAAAAATACCTTCTTGCTCAATGAACAGAGGAGAATAATGTGAAATAATTTTCAAGCCCATTTAATGCATAAAATATTTTTAATTAATTAAATACTATCTGAAATCATTTGATTCTCCATGCATATTGACATATTACCTTGTCTTGAATTTTTTACATATTGTAGCCTCTGTAAGGAGGAATAATCTCTGATTTTTCTAAAGTCAGATGANAACTCAAAACCACTTCAATCCTTCACCAAAGTTATTCCTTATGATCATCTACACCAAATTCAATAATTATTTGGACCAATTTACATGGATAACCTAGCCCAAACCCAAGTTTTGGTCATTAGCACCCACTTGGACCTATGCACCAAATGTGACCTAGCCACCCTAAAGCCACCAAATTAACTCCACCACAGCCATTAGTTGGACTTAGTGACCAGTCAAAACACCATGAAATCACCTAAATCAAGCCATGGACCAAAGGTTCCCCAAATTAAGGGATATGTTTTCCAAAAATGCACATGCTTAAGATATCTTTGCCAAATCAAAGCACACTTGCATTAAATTGTTGTGATGGATTCCTCTTGGTTCCCTAGCTCCTAGCCACCTCCTCCTGGCCGGACGACCAGCCTAATGGCTAGAAAAGCCGAAAACTAAGAGCTACTCTCATGGCAGTTCACCCAAATCAAACCTAGAGGACAGTTCATCCAAATCAAATTAAGGAGTTCCTCTGCCCTCCACCTAAGCACCACAATGCACCCAAACTTATGCCCTGAGAGCCACCCCATGACTATTTTTATAAAAACTCACCTCCCACGGCTATGGGAGGTGTGTTGAAATTTCATTAGAGAGGCCTCTCCAAACTTCACACAGAGCTTCCCTAAGATCCCGTCAGTGCATTCCAACCATTTTTCCTCACCCATTCCCATTGCTGGAGCTGAATTTTGAGGTTGAAACCCTGCCGGAAAGCAGGACAGAACCCAATACACCGCCACAGTCCATCAAACACAAATTAACTTCACCCACACCTTCACAATAGTGAAACAAGCTAAAGCCCCATCAAATCCCCCTTCCACAGAGCCTCTACCATAGCTCTAGACCAACACCTGAAACCCTATCAAATCCCCCTTCAACAGAGCCTCTACCATAGCTCTAGACCAACACCTGAAATCGAGCTTGGTCGAATTCATACCTAGGCTTCACACCAAGGTTAGGGACTCAATCCCTAGCCTCCTTGGACCCCAACGAACGTGCCGAGCACCTTTGATTGAAGCCTCCCTTCTCAGATCAACACCTGAAATCGAGCTTGGTTGAATTCATACCTAGGCTTTACACCAAGACCAGGGACTCAATCCCTAGCCTTCTTGGACCCCAACAAACATGCCAAGCACCTCTGATTGAAACCTCCCTTCTCAGAGCAAAGGTACAAAACTTCTCCTCCTCCCGAGCTTATTTTGATTCTCCATTTACTTAAGCTTGATTTCATGGTACATTAACCATATGAATGTGTTCGTCTCACTTAGAAGACTCCGTAGGATCAAACCCGAAGTGATTTGGTTGATTCTAGGCTGAGATCTTAGAGTTTTAGTGTGTACGGGCACGGGATCATTCTATCAGAGACGATGACGGGGAGCCGTTCGATCAAGCGTGTATCAAATGGACGGGGAAGATCGAGCTGGACAGCGCTTCGGAACATAAACAGCGGGCTGAGTCAGCAGCTATGTGGATGGCGACGTCTAACCAGAGTAAGCCACGCATGCCTTCAGAGCTGCCTAGGATCTAGTCAGCACGCGCTGTTTAAATAGATAAATAGGCTTTTTCTTATTTATTAAATACCTTGAACTTAAAAAATTCATAACTTTGTGTAGAAAAATCACAAAAATAAAATAAAAATACCCTCTTGCTCAGTGAAAAGAGGAGAACAATGTGGAATAAATTTTAAGTCTATTTTATGCATATTTTATTTTTAATTAATTAAATGTTGTTTGGGATCATTTGATTCTCCATGCATATTAGCACATCACCTTGGCTTGGAATCTTGACATGTTGTAGTCTCTATAAGGAAAAGTATTCTCTGATTTCTTCAAAGTCAGAGGAGGTTCCTATACAGAGACCCATATTTTTCAAGTTATTTCACATTATTTCTTTAAGATAATCATGGAAATTAGCTATTGATATTAAATCCTAAAAAAATTTTGAAGGTCTACCATGACCAGAGAAACCTTTGAAAATAATTTCATGGGTCAAGTCAATTAAAACTGAAGGTCCACCATAACTAGAGAAACCTTTGGAAATAATTTCATGGGTTAAGTCATTTAAAACACACTTAAATTTCCCAAATACTAAATCACTAAAATAATTAATTTTGGAAAATATAAACATTTAAATGACGTAATTTTTTATGCCATTGTGATTTATGATCTAGAGAACTCTTCATAAAAAATTTAAAATATTTTGAGTTCATTTGACAGCTTAAATTAATTTTCAAAGATAAATATCACTTTTGACACTTAAATGATTTTTTAAAAATCAAAATATAACTAAAAAAATTATGAAACTTAGTTTTTTGGGTTCTCTATGACCAGGGATAGTTTCTAAAAATAAAATTATATTTAAAATAAAAACTTGATTTTTAGCCTATTTTAAGTATTTAAAATAATTAAAAATTCATAAAAAACACAAAAATAATAAAACTCATGGAAATGTTCTAAATTGCATCCTAATTATTTAGGAACAATTAGAATATTTTTCCTGATATTTTTAAAAAAAGATATTGAATTTCAAAGCTTAAAAATAATTTTTTAGAAAACTAAAAATGATTTTTCACTAAAATAATTCCAATAAATCAATGAAAAACGAAAAAAATATGAAATTTGCTCCTCTGAGTTCTATGACCTTAGGAAGATTTTTCAAAAATAGAAAACGTAATTTTCACCCTTTAAAATATTTTATTGTTATTAAATAGCCTAGAGGTTGAAATAATTCTAATAAATCACAAAAAATTTAACAAATTATAAAATTTGGTCCAAAGGCTTCCCTAGTATAGGTCTACCTACTGTAAAAATTCCAAGGAATTATAAATTACCTTGGTAAAGTTAGGAATTTTCTTTGAAAAATCCTATTTTTGCATGAAAATAATTACATAAATTAAATTTAAAATTTGAAAAATCACATTTTGTGCTCTCATGTCTTAATTAACCCATGAATGAGGTAGGATAAAAAGTTCAAAGTCATTTGAATTGAATTTGACAAATTTTGAAATGTTAGAGTCTTAGGGGCAAATGTGTAATTTTGGAAATTTAGCCTTACTTAACATTTAGGCTTAAGTCAAGGAGGGGAAAGGGTAATCTCTGATCTTAATCAATTTATTTGATGTTTGAAACACAAGGGGTTAATTGGTAGAAACCAATCTCATTTTCTCATTAAAAAAATAAGTTAATAAATTTCTAAATTATTAAAATTCAGAAGTTTATTAAAATTAAATGATCCTCGACTTAGGGGTATGAATTTTGAAGTCAATAATTAATATATTATAATTAAATGATCTTGGACTTAGGGGTATGACTTTTGAAGTCAATAATTAATCAATTTAATACAATCAAATGATCCTGGACTTAGGGGTATGACTTTTGAAGTCAATAATTAATCAATTTAATACCCCTTTTTTTATTTTCAAATAGAATCCAAATCATGAATCATGACCACTTATGGTTTACATCTTTTCAAAACTAATTAAGACACTCACCTAGGTCTTAAGGGCTTAGTGGTGACTTAGGCTAAAAAAAATGACTAAAAGAGGATTAGAGAAATAAACATAACAAAATCAAACATCCTTGAAACATCAAATTGATTAAACAAGGATTAGAGAAATAAACATAACTAAATCAAACATCCTTGAAACACCACTAAGCCCAACTAGGATTAAAAAATTGGCTAAGTGTTCAAATTACATTAACTTGCCTCTTTAAAGGTCTTCACCCACATAATTTTCAAATTAAATGATAAGTGATAATTACCCTATTCTTAGGGATAATTAAGACGCTAGGGTTCACTAAGTAATAAGGGTATTTACAGGATGAACCATTAAGCAACATAATAAGTTTAAATGGATGCTTTGGACCAGTTGGTGAGAGGGAGGCATGGACCTGCTTCCCCCTCCTAACTTGTTAGATACCTCAGAGGCCTATTAAACTTGATATTCTTTGCTCAATGAAATCAACCTTAATTAAACTTTTTAAGGACTCACCAAGATATGACATAGGGTTATGAAAATTACCAAAATTTTACCCTTTCCTGCTCTTCATAAACTGTCTTAACATGCATTTTAAGTTGCAGGTGGTGGAACGAGAAGACTCGCCAGGTACACTTTTACAGTTTTTAGCAGTCTTTCTTGTACTTTAATACTGTACTTTTATACCGGCAACTTTGCATGATAAACCATGACGACACCCTGCATGAAAACTAAAACCATCAAGATAGCCACATAACTATAATCAAAACAAAAATTAAAATCAACTAAGATAAAATTCATCGCCACAACATGCAAAATATAAACAACTCAAAATTTAATCACAAACATCACACAAAAACCACAACTTTAACTAAATTAAGATGTCTTTATCGGATGATTGGGAATCCCTTGGAGGAGGTAACTTTCGGTTGCTAACGAGGCTTCCCACGGTTTAAATGAAATTATGGAACTCATTAAGTTGGGTTTAGTAAGTTCATTTGGACTAAGAGAATCCAATAGAAAATAGTGATGCAGGAACGAGGGAACCGTGGGATCCTAACCGTTGTCACTCTAATCAACTTTAATATGCCCTCATAAAATTTAAAGAACTTCAACCATAAGGCCACCTGATTTGACATTATAACTTGACACACTTGAAAACTCAAACTCATCGCGGCGAGGAGCTTGGAGCTAGCATGCATTATAACTTGACACACTAGATAACTCAACCTTGTCGCAGCGAGGAGCTTGGAGCTACCATGGTGGGCAGCACGGCCATCTTCAACAGCAAAACCCATCTTCCCCAGCTAAACCAATTTTCCTTCCTTAGACTTAAAACAATAAAGCCATAGGACTTCAAGGTTACTTTCTTATGCAACGTAAATCCTCACCTTATCTTTAGGCCTTTGTATAGCCCTGCTATACAATATACTCTTAAATCATCTTAGGATTTTGAGGTTGTCGTTTGTCACGACCTAAATCCTCACATCTTCCAGGCTATACCGTCTTAGGATTCCGAGGTTGTCGTTTGTCACGACCTAAATCCTCACATCTTCCAGGCTATACATCTTAGGATTCCGAGGTTGTCGTTTATCATGACCTAAATCCTCACATCTTCCAGGCTATTTGATCTTAGGATTCCGGGGTTGTCATTTGTCACGACCTAAATCCTCACATCTTCCAGGCTATTTGTGTGATCATTTCAAATGAATGTAAGCCCTAACTAATAAAATTGGCAAGATGAAACACCCAAATATTTCTCCTTAAAACTGAAGCCAAACATCAGGATAGCTTGGGAAGTCACGAGGTTCTCCTCTGGATCCATGACATCCCCTAGTTCCTCTATCTTTAGATTCCACAACAAAATGTTGCAAATTTGAACCAATCCCCTTTCACACCTCTATGTCCGATTTCATTAAAGAGCCTAATTCTTTGAAATTCCTTGAAGATAATATTCCTTGATTTTTATCGAGAGTCTTCTTAGGTGGTTTTGGTCATTTTAGATGTAACTAACTATAGGGGCTTGCCCTTATAGGAAGCATGTCCGAACCCAGCTTAACATAAACCCTATTTAATCCTTTATATTAAATAGGGGAACTTGTCACCAAATACAAAGGTTTTGCAGACCAAATGGACGTCATACTTTCCTTAGTTTATTTGATCAAGCCTCATCCTCAAATCTTGTGTTTATCCTTCGGGATAGATATAGGATTCGAGGTACAGTGCTCTTTCATTATAAACTATGAAAAATATGGGGTCAGTTTGATTTCATACTTCAACGTCCTTNGGACGTAATACTTTCCTTAGTTTATTTGATCGAGTCTCTTCCTCAATTCTTGTGTTTATCCTTCGGGATAGATACAAGATTTGAGGTACAGTGCTCTTTCACAAAAATTATGGGGTCAGTTTGATTTCATACTTCAACGTCATTCCGAAGCGGGCGACGGGATTTTGATTAAATGGGGTCAGTTTGATTTCATACTTCAACGTCCTTCCGAAGCGGGCGACGGGATTTCGATTATATGGGGTCAGTTTGATTTCATACTTTAACGTCCTTCCGAAGCGGGCTACGGGATTTCGATTCTGGTGACCGACAGCTTCTTACGGGCAACCCCACAACCAAACCAACCCCCAAAATAACGCCGACAGCTTCTGGCGACTCCGCTGGGGATCAAGCTTTTCTCTCCATACAAATCAAGAAGTATAATCTTCACACATCGGTAATATGTCTATGTCCCTCTTGGACCAAATTATCCTTCTTCCGTTAGCATACTTTACCCATTTCTATTTTAGGAAAGTATAATTAACTCCTTGGACTTCAGGACTAGCTGTTCAACCTTCTTTGAACAGAGGGGTTCAAAAGGCCACTAAGGACTCTTTAAATTTTCATGTGCGGTCGGACCCCCATGAGGTGTGTTGGTGGATTAACTCCACCTGGGCATTTTTTTGCCGCGAATTGGGTCCCGTACTGGGTCCTAAACATTCTCACAACTCCTTTTCACATTTATTTTGCTTCTTTGCAAATTAAATCAAATTGTGTTGTACTGCGCGCACTTCAAAATATTAATCAATTTTACACCCTTTTAAATAAAGATGTTAAAATTACCTGTAAATTAAGACCCACCTGGTCTACAGACTAACCTCTATTTTCAGTGATTGGCTTAAGGATTACAAGGTTTTTGGCCATATAGCTAACCCTAAAACTTTCTGTTTTAAAGCCCGCTGCGATGGCATACCCAACGCTAACCTTTTCTTGCAATCTGCCGACAGATCGCAATGCCCGTAACGTCACTCCCACCATAAAGTTTGGAGCCGGAATTGAGGACCTCGAGGTTATCCTCGGAAAAGCTCTGTTCCTGATAATGAAGATCGCTGCTCCGAAAGTTCAAGAGCCGTCTGCAGGACTCAGTTTGAACTGCCTTCAAGACTTCCCTACCTGCAAGAAGGCTAAAGCTACCGCTGACATGACACCCATCAAACCCGCTAGCCCCGCTGCTGCTAAGGGAAAAGTGATAATGATTGTTGAGAATCCAATTGTGGGATTAACTGTCCCACCACCTGTGTTTGAGATCGGATCAAGTTTGAAGACTGTACCTCTGACCCGTACTCAAAGGAGGAACCGCAATAGGAGAATTCGGAGAGCCATCAAAGCCCAAAATCCTGAAAATACACCTGATGAAGAGGAGCCTCATCAAGTTGAAGAGGTAATACCAGAAATTTATCCACTCCTATGAGGGAGTAGATTCCATCCCCTGACAGATACTGATGGATATGAGAGTATCCGGAAGATTGCTGCTACATTGCCATCACCTCATTAACATGGTGAGAAGGGAAAGAAATTCAGCCCCATCACCCAAGTTAGTGCAGTCTTTAGAAGGCTTGCTATTAAAGAAGGATGTTCTGTTAGTGAATTACTTAAACGAGTGGGATATGCAATTTCCCCTCATATGAATAATGAAATTTTGAAGGATATTAAGTCCGCTAGAAAATCTCGTAGGTCGACTATAGAGTCACCTACCCGAGTTCCCGTCTGGCTCCATTTGGGAAACCGAGTCGATACTTCTATAGTCACCACCGACCATACCACCACCAGGACCACAGGTCACCGGCCGATTAAGTTGATATTGGGTCTGAGGAGCTTACCCATCATTCTTGCAATCATGGAAAGAAAGACAAGACGATTACCTGACATTGTAGCCGGTCTACACCATGGGGAGCATACCTTCCCTTGACATACCGATGTCTCTACTAAGACGCCCCATCCTGAGGCATCATCGTCAAAAAGGCAGAAGGTATGGGTACCTAAGGTCGCTGCACCGATACAGTCCAGTGAGCCTGGAAGACAGAAAGAAAAACCAGTGCCTGAAATATCTGACATCATCGCGACAATAGCCAACGAGATGGAGGAACAAGTTGAGGATTTTCATCAGGGTCCTTCAGATCTTAAAGCAATCAAAGAATCGATAAATGAAGAAAAAGTTGAGAAACTCAGGATTGAGATTTCTGAGTTGGTTTGAGAACACAGAGTTTCCGTCGATAATGACAATGAGGATTTTGATTACAATGATTACTTGGAGGAAGATTTCATGGATGTCCACGTGATTGAAACTAGAGCTACCACATCTGTGCGTAAGGCTCAACCTCACACTGAAGAGAATGCTGTAGATGAGCTGCGTAGGGTTATCCTCCTCAGGGATGAACAAGTTGTTCTACTGGAGAAAAGAATAGAAGAGATGACTGCAGCTATGACTGCCATGGCCACCATTTAAGGGCAATCACAAGCACCAAGATTGGATTCTCCAGAGGTTAACCAGCTAGAAATCATACACATCACAGATGAAAGAAGGGAGGCTACTTTGACAGACAAAGAAGAACAACCGAAGAAGGCTCTCTGTCAAGTGCCATGCCAGAAAAAGAGTTCAAGCAAATGGTTAAACAAGTACGGGAATGCCTTAGCCCANGGTGACCGACAGCTTCCACAAGACGACCCCCTCACCTAAAAAAAAGATATAGTGCTGCAATAATCTTTGAGATAAAGAAGTTGCGAAGGCTTTTCTGACCGGCCATCAAAGAGTAAGAAGAAATGAAATTAGATATTGAGATAAAAAGTTGGATGAATCCATACATCCACTCCCTAAGGACAAGAAAACTCCTTGAGGAGGTGACTGTTTCACAGAGGTTCAAGTTAAAATTCACCTGATACCTCCTCCTTAGAGACACACTTTTTTCAAGATCAACCACATTGTTAATTTTGAGATATGTAGAAGAAAATAATGTGAAGAATATGCTCTGAGAGGTGTACTTAAAAGAATGTGAAACTCACTTTTGTGAAAAATCCTTAGGTTTTCGTGTCTAGAGGCATAGCTATCTTTGGATGATCCTCATGAAAGATGTTGAAAAATTTTCCTGAAGGTCCGAGCAATGTCAAAATTATGCTCCCTTGCGAAATCAACCAATGAAAAAATTACAACCGATTGTTAGTCCCTGGCCTTCCATCATTTTGGGCCTCTACGTCCGTGGGACATTTTTTCCCTCAAAGGGATAGCTGAAGTTTCTCTTAGTCCCCGTAGAATATTTATTCCAAGTGGATAGAAACAAAAGATCTTGCCTAAATTATCATGGAGGTTATCCGGAATTTTATCTAGACTGTAACTATTTATCGATATGGCCTACCCTTAATACTCAAAAGTAACGATAAAACCTGATACGCCAACCATGGGGTAAAGAATTTGTATCAAAACTAGGGGATCAACCTTAAATTTTTGTCCATGCATTACTCTCAGAAAAATGGGCAAGTAGAGGCTACAGGCTAGATTATCATAAATAATTTTAAAAAAAGTTTAAGGGAGCAAAAGGCAATTGCACGAACTTACTCTCGTCAACTCAATGAGCTATCTAAACCACTACATCATTAATGACCACAAAAGCTCCCTAAATGATTTCTGAGGGGATGGAAACATTGTTGTCAATCGAAAACAATCACCACACCAAAATTTTTGTCATTACAACATTTTTTTTTGAAGAGAAACTTACTGACTATCAAGATGTAAATGGAGAAGGAGGCTTTCTCAACCTCAATCTACTAGAAGAAGCTCGAACGAATGCAACACTCTGGTATGATGAAATCAAAAGAATGACCACCTCGTATTACAACAAGAATGTCCTAGAAAAGAAATTCCCCACTACTAATCTATTGCTAAGGTAACTTGAACCAGCCTTGAGGAGGCAATCAGTCAATAAGCTCGATCAGACTTGGACGGGTCCCTTTATTGTCAATAAAGAAGTCGTTCTAGAAGCTTACAAGCTAAAAACCTATATGGGGAGAAAGCTTTGCTGAAAGTGGAGCAGAGACGAACTTAAGAAGTTATTCCCTTAAAAGAAATTAATTTTTTATCTATATTTGAGAAAGAATATCTGTGATGTTATAAACCCCAGACTTGAAACAACACTTGGGGAATAAAATATTGAAGGACCTCGTGTTACTACAAGACTCAGGAAACAAGTTTACCCATAAAAGACAACCAAAAGAGAATTCTGAAGCTCGGTCGCATTAAAATCAAATGAAGGCAAAAATAAGTGTTTCGATGCTCAGTCACTGATGCAGATCCTAGTAAATGCAGTTGTTCTATGTAATCAGAGTCACACCTAAATGCTTGATTTTCTAATAAAATTACTTTTTATGATCCAAAATATGTTTCCAATATTAAATATTAACTATTTCATAAACACAAGAATATGTATCACTCAAGAAATGTAGGGCTCTAATAGAATCCTAAGTATCGACCTACAGGGAGAAGATAAAATTATGCTAATATTAAAGAGACTTTAAAAGACAGTATGAAAACTACAGAAACTATTAGTACAAATGCAAAAGATAAATTTTGTGATGGAAGACTAACACAACTAAATTTACTATGCTATTTTTTAAACTTGAAATTTAAATCTAAGGTAAGCAAACAAAATTTTTTTTTTAGTAAGGTTTCAAATTTAAGTAAGTTTGCTTCTCATTTACAGTAAGGTTATAGTTAGTAAAAAATAATATTTATTATTATTTGCATGTGAAAAATAGGAGCAATAATATTCTTTAATCCTTTTTATGAGAAATTAACAAAATAGGCTAATTCAGATTTTTAGAATCTAAATCCATAGTTAGCTGGGAAGATACAAGTTATCACTCTTGAGTTCTCACTTCCCCTCACCTAAGGGCTAACAATCTTGCTCAGTTTCTAACCACTTGAACCAAATTTTGAATTTTAGTCTGTCATCGTGTATCGATTCTTTATTTATTTACACTTAACCCCATGGACTTTGTTCTCATCCATGAAATTAAATGTGAGTTCTACTTGAATCCTGAAAGCATAGCCGTATGGGCTCATATCTTTTGGCATAGATTTTAACAAAATCAATTAGCCAGATTGAAAAGTAATTAAGTTCAAGATTTGAATCATTACAATTAAGAAATTAAGAACATTTTCAAAATATTTATTGATCTTTTACATTACTATATCTTATTGTAAAGAGAAAGACAAAGCAACTACTCAGAATTCATGAAGAAGAAATAACAAAGCATGTATATATATANAGAAAATTTATCTTACTCTCCTCCACAAGAAAATTTCTTGAAGTTCCTTTGAATCACTTCATTCTACTTACAATAGTATGTGCCCCTCTCTAAGAATTGCAATGGAGAAGAAATCTCTCAATTTCCCTCTCCTTCTAAATATCATAGAGAAGAATCTCTATAAATCTCTCGAAGACCTATATATGGAATTTTTAGCCCTATTTCTCTTTTTGTTTCCTTCCTCTTTTTATATCTAAAATTAGTGTTAAAGAATGTGCGGTCAAAATTCCAAGAGTCTCCATAAGCATCCCTTCAAAATCTCTCCAAATTCAATGCATTTTTGTGACAAATTGTCCTGGCACCGTTCTGACGTCGTCTGGTGACAATCACGCTATTCCAATGATTCGGGCGCCCTTTCGGCGGTAGTGCAAATTTTTGCACTTCTTGCTCTAAATTTCATCTTTTTTGCTCTTTTTAAGCACAAATATCCAATTTGAATATATCTACATCAAAAACATGAAAATACACTTTCTTAAAGTACAATATCATAAAAAATCACCAAATATAAGGAATAAAAGTAAAAGAAAAATTGAACATTTTTTTGTGTATCAAAATCCCCCAAACTTAACTGTTACTTGTTCTCAAGTAACTCTTTTACTATAAAGAAAATATGACTTATGGTAATGAGGTAAACTTAAAGACTACTATAATTTTTGTTTCATAAATATAATAGTAAAACTTTAGAAATGTTTTTACTAACTTAGGTCAAAACTAAAGGTAAAATAATATGTAGTATTCAAGTTTAAGGGTCTGTTTGAGACTGTGGTCACAGAGCTTGGCAGCGACTTGACGCAAAAAAATTTTGTTTGTTTTGGTGTTCAACGGTGGCAGGACATTAATTTGATGGAAGGCCTACCGCGGGTCGAAGCCCACTACCCAGCATTCGTTGAAGATGTTTGGCCAAATTCATCTACTCGACGCTGAATTCTCAGCTTTTTGTTTTTCTTCTCTAGCCTCTTCGTCACAATTCAATTCTCTGTTTTAGAGGGTGCAAACACAAATGCTTTGGTATCTTAATTTTCTTACATCTCTTAGATTATCTTCTTTTAAGGTGGAACACGATGAGAATCTCTTGAAAGTTCTCCAGCTCCAGATAGATTGCTTCCAGGAACCAAAGAATCATCTGGTAATAGCACATTACGATCTTTTTTACTTTAACTGCTTCCTTGATTTTTTCCTTTCACATATTCAACATTGCTGTTGATTTGTAGTTGGATTTATTTTCACTAATTTTTATTCTTCAATGCGATGAGACTACATCAACATTGTCAATTTTTAGCTTGATCATATTCACTGGATTTTTTCTATGCCTCATGTCAAGCTTCCAAATTCTTCTCACGTTTCTCTTCATCAAATTCGGACAAGAAATTGATAATTTCCTCACCCTTTATGCATGAGAAGATATGCTCTTCAGTCCAAACACCAACGGTTAATCCAGTTGCATATGTTGCACCAAGGGCACTTATCTCTGGATCTAAAAGCCTCACAATCGAAGACCACAAGATTTCAGCTAGCATTTATTTCTTATTTAAATCATATCATAATCATAAATAAAATTAATGGATGGGTAACTTTGTGAATCATATGAACAAGTTCAAAAACTAAGGGTGGAGGGTGGAGTTAGAGTTATCTTTTAGACTGCTTAACAGAGTTTAATTATAGGTTATTTGAAGTTTATGCCAACTTCAAGGGAGGGAAGTTCAAGTTATAAATAGTTTAAGCTGTTATATGGTTAAGTATTTGATACCAAACACATATAATGATGCTCTAGCATGAAAAGAGAATCCATATGTTAATTGAATTGTTATTTGCATTGTTATTACTTTTTTTTGTAGGAATATTTGTTGATGTACATTCATTTTGTGTGATTTAATTATTTCATGCTTATGAAATTTTATATGGTGGATATTTTAGCCATTTATGTCAAAGAATCACAATCAACAGCTAAACAAAACATATAACAGATTATTCAAAATTTCAAACAACATGTATACAACAAGCTATGCAGACAATATCATAATCAAGCGTCAACCACAACAACTTTTGAACCTCTTTCTCTAAGGAGGTAGGAAGCTGCGGAACTTCTTGCTTCATCAATTTGCTTGTTCTTAAATTGAAAGTGGATTAAAAGAGGGAGGTTTTCAAAATGTGTGGGTGTGGCACAGTAGTCAATAGATAACTTTTTATTTAAACATGGTTCCTTACCCAAGTGTTAATAAAGTGAATCCCTCACATAAACATGGCTAGTGATAATGCTCTCTCATTCTAAAATTTAAAACATGGTTTAATTTTTTTTAACATGTAAATTATTTTTGTTTCCTTACCCAAGTCTCTGATGAATCTGTTTTTTACATCTATGTTGCATCTATTTGTATTTTAAAAAGAGATAACATTTTCTAAATAGTTTGTTAGATAACATCATAATTGAGATAACATTTTTCTGAAATGAACAACTGATAGTTTGTAAATGGGATAACTTTTTTTGAATAGTTTGTTAGTGAGCTAACATTTACAATTTATAAATGAGATAACATTTTATGGCTTTACATTGGAGCAACGAAGACCATAAGCTCGCTTTCGTGTCTTCTTGTGGAAGAATATTTTGATAATATAACATAGCTCTTCAAAGAATATGCAACACAATTTATTTGTAGCTTACTTGTAATTTTATTAGTTTTTTTTCTTTTTCTTAGCAATTTTGATACTTACTGCTAAGTGAGTGGTGTATATGTACTTCTATTATATTTTGTAATAAATTTCTGCTTCTAAAATATAAAATATAGCACTATCATAATTTTGTTTTAAATAACATCACTAAACGGGGACAAAATGGTCATTTTTCAAGAAACAACTGTCCCACAATTGTTTTCACACATCTGCAACAAACAAACAGTCAACTTCCCTACAACAGCTTTTTGGGGCAGCGCTGCAGCTGCGCTAAACCAAGCCTAATAGTTTTGACTTTCTATTTATTTCAAGAATAATTGAAATTTGTTGTATTAAGGAGATTTAATGGAATTATATGAAAAAGAATTTCATGAGAATATCATTAGTAAGGATGCTAATACTAAAATATATATATCTAAAAATGTTGTTAAGTTCTTTCATTTAAGATGATTCAAATGAAGCCAATTTTTTATTAGGCATCTCTTCAAGCTTCTATCACATATATTCCCTTTTCTTTTATTTTTTTCTTTTTTATTAGGATTCTTTCCATTTTCTTTTTCATGTGAGGATTACTATATCTAAATAGCCTTTAATAACTTTGAACTTCACCATCCTCGTCGAAAAGTTAAGACTACTTATATTTCCTTACTTTATAAATATATATTAGCCTAAATAAAGATTTTTCATGAAGTTTCAATCCTTACTTCTTACATGAAATCCTAAAACTATTAATACTTCAAAAATACAATTTTCATAAATCAAATAGTAAATCATAATCTTACACTCTTATACCAAATATCTTAACTTTAGAGTCAACCTTTATTACTAAAAACTTTTACTTAAGTCTATTATAACATTCATAATCTAAAGTTGATATCTAATACCAACGGTCATGTTACAAAATTTTTTGAAAATAGGGTTCATTAACGACAAATAATGTTTAGTTTATTCTCTTTTAAAATAAAAAAGAATTTTTCTTTCTCCCACAAACTTAAATTTTTAATCGGTATATCATTTACTACATAAATATAGGTAGAAATAAAACATAAAATACATTTAAAAGTACTAACCTGTTGTTATGGGATTTTAAATTATTGAAATTGAACTATGCAGGTACCAATTAAAAGAGTAGAAATACAACAGTGTATAAAGTTTGATAAACATATTACATCAAAGTGTTTACTATTTAAAAGAAAGTTCTAAAGATTTAACATAAATTTTCAAAACATTAACTAAGAAGTCACCAAACTAGTTCTAAACAAATTACACTGCACATTAAAAAAAATAACATTATCAAGCTAACAAAACATCCAGACTAATCAACAAGCTAACAAAACATCTAAACAAACAACTAACAAAACATCTATATAGACAAGCAACAATGAATAGAGAAAAGTACAACTAGGTTAACCATTATCTTTATCATCAGCATTTTCTTCATCTTCTTCCCATCCTTCTTCACTTTTATCATCATCATCTTTCACATTGAGTGTCAAACTTCGGTAAGTAAGGAATTCGAAAAAACTATCTCCCTTCATATATCTTTCTTTAGCCACATAATAAGCAACATCAAACTCCACTCTTCTATATATGTAGGAATCACTATGAAAATCTCTAGCTTCCTAGTTTCTCATTCGATTTTCATGCAACAATATATCTCCTTGTTGAATCATTAGTTGTTCCATAATATCCTGTAGAGACAATGTACTTGAAGTGGAAGGTTTAGAAGTTGATGTAGAGGCTATATCTCTACTTCCACTTCCAATACTCCATCCAGCATGTGCCTCATAAGTGTCCACACTTAATGAGTTGTAATAATTCCTCTGAGCCATCATACTCTACTTTTATTGTTTACATAAAGTAAAAATCAGAGTAGGGTATCTGGTCCAGGATTTTTTATATGTCAATGTAATGTATGCAATTGTATTATTAATTTTTCCTTACTTATAATTCTTACTTGGCAACGGTGCCAAAAATTTGATCACCAGCAATAGTTAGGCAAAAACTTGACTTCAAAGCAAATAAGAATACAATTATTTTATTTAAATATAGGATATTGCACAAGGATACGTATCGTTATCGAGTAATATAAGACTTTTTGATTAAGTCCTGAATATCGAACCCACAGGGACAACTACAATATGTAACTCATAAGAAATTAGATAACAAATTCTACTTAGCAAAATATTCTTACTGAAACTAAAGATTCAATAATAGAAATGAAAGTTTGATTTTTTTTTTTTGTAAATTTTTTATAATTCAAAGTAAAGTAAACAACTAATTAAACCTTACTAGATATTTGTAAGAAGAAGGCAATACGAATAAAATATTTTTCTCCTTATCATGAACCAGTAAAAAGAATAAGAATTCTTTTCTGGAAGTATTCAAATTGTGTTGTTTCAAATTTCTCTCTTCTTCCTGTACCTAGAGGCTAACATCTCGTATCAAAAACTAAAACTATAATTATAAATATTGTTATGTGTATACAATTTATAGCTAAATGTATATAAATGTATATAATTTTAAATAAAGTTAAATTGACAGTTGAACAAGTATACAATGTAGCTGGCTTTACCTGGATATTGCACTTGAATGATTTTGTCCAGTACGCCGTAATAGCTAATCTTGCTATTTGTGTGTGTGTGTTTCCTTTAACAGTGACACTACAAGTTACGTGTCTTATTCCCTTCACACTGAGAACTCATATGGAAGATACTAGCTCTCACTCTAGAGTTCCCTCTTATTCTTGTACCTGGAGGCTAACATCAAGTATGAAAACTAGAACTATAAATCAAATAAGTTCAGTTGCATATTGAAAAAGTTAACTAACTCTGTAAAACGTTTCACATCAAATAAGTTTATTTGTATATTGAAAAAGATACCTCACTCTATGAATCAAATAAGCCATCGGTACCTTCAGAATGTTCTCTGAGCTAGATGATGCGTTCGTAAAACGTTTCGCTGAGGCACATCCCCAATTCACTCTGAGCGACCTAATCTTATCTTACAAGGAAACTAACGAGCCCTTAGTAGACTTCATTATCCGATGACGCAACTTGAGCATGAGGTGCTAGCCACTCCTTCAAGAGCAGCACGCCGTCGCGCTCCTTATGGGCAAAATCAGGGGTTCGATCTCTGTTTTGTTCAAAGGAAGATACTAGCTCTCACTCTAGAGTTTCCTCTTCTTCCTATACGTAGAGGCTAACCTCTCATATAAAACCAAAACTATAGATCAAATAAGGTTAGCCTATCAATCTAATGTCCACTAATTCTACATCTTTTAAATGTTACTTCTCTATTTATTTGCACTCAATCATATAAATTATAGTCTCATCCATACAACCTTGTGTGATTCTTATCATTTTTTGATTGAGAAATTACCATCTCAGATCTTAAACATTCTCATAACAGGTATTAACATCTTAATTGGCCAAATCATGAAGTAAATGAGTAAAAGCTTTAAAATCATCACAACTTATTCCAACAGTAAAGACTAATAATTCACAAAACTTCCATCCAATACTTAATCAATTATCATTTTAAGGAAAATATAAAGAAAACTAATTAGAATTCATGAAGAAAACACAACCATACATAAGTTTGAAAGTAGAATCATGTAATCAAACAAGAAGTATAAATTAAAACCAAATGTAGTCACAAAGATAAAAACTTATCCTAAATCCTCTCCACCAAAGTCTTTAAGTTCCCTTTAAACTCTTCCTTCACTTACAATAAAAACTAAAACTTAAAAGAAAAAGAAAAGTGGCACCGGCAGCGTTGGATTTGGACAACGGCAGCGTCAGCTTTAGTTGGCGGTGACAGCTTGTGGGCGATGATGATGGATTGATGGCTATAATAATCTATTTTTTTTTCTCTTCAATCCATGTCTTCTTTTTTAATTTTCCAAAAGGTGTTTTAGTGTCTCTTCAAAATTTTTCCACATTCAATTAATCTTTTAAGAGTTGTATCCTTTCAAAAGCTAATTTTATGTAATTTCGTGTTCGTTAACTATTTACCACATTTTCACCAAGGGTTGCTTCAAAAACATCTTCAAAAATTCATCCAAATTCATTGAATCATCAATCTGGCACTTAAGCGAGAGGTACTGGGCCCTTAGGTCTGGCCTTCTATGTTTTACTAGCGCGAAAAAGCCAATTTTGGGAACTTAGGCGCCTAAGTTCAAATGCACACCTTCTTCATTTCTTTCTCCATATTTGATACTTTTACATTAATTTCACCATTTTTCATTTATTTGATTGTACCTGAAAGAAAAACACACAAATATCTTCCATTAAAGTACAATATCTCAAAAATAGGTAAAAAAATATGTACATAAAAACTTCATATTTTAGGTGTATCAGTATAAGATTGTGCATTGTTGTAAACAAGAGAGTAAATATCGGTTCTCTTTCTTTGTTGAATACAGTAATTCAAAGTGGATCTATCCTTGGTTACTTCACTCAAATGGTTTGTAGGAAGTAATCAAGCAAAAATAAAATAATGTCAGCCTTTAGATTGAGCTTTAAGCATAGATGTAGGGAAATTTACCGTGAAATTATCTTTACTTTTCTAGACTCCTCTTCCTTCAGTTAGAAATCCCATAACTTCATCCTAAATCGAATCAGATACTTCAAAGGATGAATCTTCACTATGATCTTCATTCCTTAACAGATATAAAGAATTGATTCTAGCAGGAGTAAATTCTAAAATTTTACCTCTCACATTGATTTGATCATCCGTAGCTCCTTGGAGGTTTGCATAAATTTCTCGATTAGCATTTATAACTAATACATCAGTAAAGTAGCAGAAAATCTCCCACTATCTTGCCAAATTTAATCCTTGCATCGCTCCCCCAGGTTGAAAAATGCTCTCTCTTGAATCAATTTTTTCTTTACGAAATGCGAGTTGTAATGATACCGCACTTTGAGACTGACGAATCTATACTCTTCAAAGTCAAATCCTCCCATAGTTCTCTTCATTTTAGGAGCCATTAAAATCTAAAAATTGTAATATATCCAATAAATTGCAAATAATGATATAGTTAACTCATAAACTCAAAATCATTGTAAAAAAGCTTCACACCATGGATTCTTCTTCTCTATTTTCCGATTATTCACATCTTCAGGTTTTTTTTCTACAATGTAAGAAAATATCATGGTGATAATAAAATATTTGTAGGTTAGCTTGAAGCTATTACTAAGATAAGTTGAAATACATTGTCTTGAAATCATCAAATCCCCTCAAATCCAAGTATTTTGACGCCCTAGGTTGAGTTTTGGCCTTAGCTCGAGAGGAATATGAAGCTCGAAGTAGAAAAGTGGATAAACTGAATATTTTTTTCATAAATTTTAAGAGTGTCTGGCCATTTGTGACTCAGGCGCCATTTGACTCTAGTGCAAAAAAAATTCTGCTTCAGATTTCACAAAAATCGTCATGCACTAAACACGTTTAATTCTATTTAGCCTAAATTCAATTCAAAATTTAATTTTATGTAATTTCCAAAAAGCAATTTTTCACAAACAACATAAAAACTCACTTATATATATATTTTTTGATGAAGGAGTTGCTTATGACTCCCTACATGTTGATGTAAAAACCTAGTACAGACATCAGAAAGGAAACTAGGGACTCCTCTTTTTGGTTCAATACAAGAACCCAAGAGATACCCCAAAAAAGGCTGAAGACCACCCCCCAAAAAGAAAAACTACAATGACTTAGCAAAGAGAGAAAATGAATGTAAAGTTGCATCTGCCCCAACTGTAATCATGTGTACTTATATGCAATTCTGAAGTAAGGGACTTCCAGAGTTTCTCCTTACAGCAGATAAAGGAGAGCTGGTGGAGGGCTGACAGTAACCTCAGTCTCATTAGAATGTGATACAGGCTAGGCCAACCAGTTTGCGAGCTGATTTCCTTCCCTATAGATGAAAGTGAACTGGATTTGTATCTTGCTAGTAAGATCTCTGATTTTATTTAGCAAGTATGAGTAATGTCAGGGAGTCTCATCCTCATGATTTAAAAGGGGAATAATTACAGTAGAGTCCACTTCCAGCCAAATCATATTCCAATTAGCCTTAGTGGCAAGATTGATTGTCCAATACACAGCAATGAGTTCAGTCTCAGTGGCATCATTGGCCAAAACTGGGGTATAGAAGTACAACAGGCACTTACCCAAATGATTTTTGTAACTACCTTCTACTCCAGCTCCATTTTTATTAAAGCTTCCATCGGTGTTAATCTTCATAATAGGATGTTTTAGGGTTTTCTAGTAGACTCTGATAACTTGAATAGGCTCAGAATTGATAGGTGTACAGGAGTTGGAGATGTTAGGAAATCTTTTCCAGTTGATCATCTTATGAAGGTAAGTTAAACAATTTCTAGCAGTTTTCCCAATATTTGGATTAGCTTCTTCAAAATTGACCTTGTTTCTTTCCATCCAGATGAACAAAGCAATAGTAAAAGGAATAGCAGCATACTTTCTTTTCTGTGAGTACAACCAACACTTGACAAGCCTATACCAAGTGAACTCTTTTTCATCAATTGTAAACTGATTCAAAAATTATTTCCAAAGTAGTTGAGAAAAATTACATTCAAAGAATAAGTGATTCAGAGTTTCCTCCTCCTTACATAGCCAGCATTTAGAGGGACCCCTAAATCCCTTCAGCTTGAGAATGTCATCTGTAGGGATCAATTTACGAAATATTCTTCAACAGAAAAAATAAAGTATTTATTAAAGTAAATTTTAGTTTGTTTTGGTGAAGAGGATTATTCATTTTATGTGTGAGTTTCTTTTAATTTAGTAGAATATTTAAATTTAAAAGTAGAAAAGAGAACATGTGAAGTTCAAAAATTTTCTCAAAATTTTCATTATAATGAGGTTAATTACAAAATTTGGACCCGGTAATGGACATTTGGCCATATAGATAACCTTAAAACAATCAAAGTTTCAAAGTTTCAAAGAAAGTAGAGGCCAGCGGCATTGAGCAGCATTAGGTTGCGTAATAGGTTTTCAGGTATCGTCCATTTATCGGTAACATGGGTCTTTCACCCCGGAAGTCCACTAACTGGTAGGCTCCTCTTGTATAGACCTTCTCAACAACAAATGGTCCCTCCCAAGTTTGCTCGAATTTTCCACCTATTTTGTGGCGAGCAAGAATAGGCCTTTTGAGCACAAGTACGAGGTCACCAACTTTGAATGTCCTCGGGTGGACCAATTTGTCATGGGCTTGTACCATCTTTGCCTAGTAGAGCTCCAAATGTTGCTGTGCTTCCAATCATTTTCCCTCGAGACTTTCCAGTTCTTCAAGTCTGAGTTTTGCGCTTTCTTCAGTTGTGAGTTGGTTGGCAACGACGACTCTTAGAGATGGTGTCTGGATTTCTAGCGGTAGCACGGCCTCGGTCTCGTACACGAGCATATAAGGTGTACACTGAGTGGGAATTCTTGCAGGCAGGGAAGTCTTGAAGGCAGTTTAGGTTGAATTTTGCAGGCAGTTCTTGCATTTCCGGAGCAGTATCTTCATTAACATGAATGAGACTTTTTCGAGGATAACCCTTGAGATCTTCAAATCCAGCTCCAAACTTGATGGTGGGAGCAACGTTACAGGCACTCTGGTCTGTTAGCAGGTTGCAGAAATAGGTCAGCGTTGGGTAGGCCATTACAGCGGGCTTTATAATAGAAAGTTTTTAAGATTAGCTATATGGCCAAAAAGCCTCGTAATCTTTAGTGCAAGCACCGAGAATAGAGGTTGATCTGTAGACCGGGCGGGTTTGAATTTATGTGTAATTTTAACATCTTTTTTTAAAAAGGTGTAAAAACTAATTAATATAAGAAAATTTCAAAGTGCACACAGTACAACATGATTTGGTTTAATTTGCGAAATAGTAAAGCAAATTTGGAAGGGAGATGTGAACAAATTTTAGGACAAAGTGTAGGGCCCAATTAGTGGCAGAGAATGCCTAGGTGGAATTAGTCCATCGACACACCTATTGGGGATTGACCCCATATAAAAATTTAAAGAGTCCTTAATGGCCTTCTAAACCCCTCTGTTCAAAGGTGGTTGAACAGCTAGTCCTGAAGTCCAAGGAGTTGGCCGTACTTTCCCAAGACAGAAATGGGTAAAGTATGCCAACAGAAGAAGGGTAATTTGGTCCAAGAGGGACATGGACACATTATCGATGTGTGAAAATATTATTTCTTAATTTGTATGCAAAGAAAAGCACATCCCTAGCAGAGTTGTTAGAAGTTGTCGACGCTATTTTTGGTTAGAGGGGAGTTGCCCGTAAGAAGTTGTCGGTCACCGAAATCGAAATCCCGTCCCCCGCTTTGGAAGGACGTTGAAGTATGAAATCCCATCCCCCGCTTTGGAATGAATGTGCACTTTACCTCAACTCCTGTATCTATCCCGAAGGATAAACACAAGACTTGAGGATGAGACTCGATCAAATTAACTAAGGAAAGTATGACGTCCGTCTGGTCTGTGAAACCTTTGTATTTGCCGACAAGTTCCCCTATTTAATATAAAGGAATAAATAGGGTTTATATTGGGTTCGGACATGCTTCCTTTAAGGGCAAGGCCCTATAGTTAATTACATCTTAAATTACCAAAGTCATCTAAGAAGACTCTCGATAAAAATTAAGAAATTATTATCTTCAAGGGGTTTCAAAGGGTAGGACTCTTCATTGAGATCGAGCGTAGAGGTGTGGAAGGAGATTGGTTTGAATCTGGAATATTTTATTTTAGAATCCAAAAGAGGAAGAACTAGGGGATGTCATGGATCCAGAGGAGAATCTACGTGACCTCCCAAGCTATCCTAATGTTTGGCTTCAGTTTCGAGGAGAAAATTTTAAGTATTTCATCCTGCTAATTTTATTAGTTAGGGATTACATTCATGTGAAACGATCACACAAATAGTCTGGAAGATGTGAGGATTCAGGTCGTGACAAATGACAACCTAGAAATCCTAAGGCGAGTTAGGGCTTATATTGTATAGCAGGGCTATGCAAAGGCCTAAAGATAAGCTGAGGATTTTGAGTTAGGGCTTATATTATATAACAGGGCTATACAAAGGCCTAAAGATAAGGTGAGGATTTATGAGTTAGGGCTTATATTGTATAGCAGGGCTATACAAAGGCCTAAAGATAAGGTGAGGATTTATGTGTTAGGGCTTATATTGTATAGCAGGGCTATGCAAAGGCCTAAAGATAAGGTGAGGATTTACGTTTAGGGCTTATATTGTATAGCAGGGCTATGCAAAGGCCTAAAGATAAGGTGAGGATTTACGTTTTAGGGCTTATATTGTATAGCAGGGCTATACAAAGGCCTAAAGATAAGGTGAGGATTTACGTTGCAATAGCGAGCAACCTCAAAGTTCTATGGCTTTGTTGTTCAAGTCTAAGGAAGGAAAATTGATTTAGCTGGGGAAGACAGGTTTTGCTATTGAAGATGGACGTGCTGCTTACCATGCTAGTCCCAAGCTCCTTGCCGTGACGAGTTCGAGTTTTCTAGTGTGTCAAGTTATAATGTCAAATCAGGTGGCCCTATGGTTGAAGTTTTTTAAATTTATGAGGGCATGTTAAAGTTGATTAGAGCAACACCGGTTAGGATCCTACGGTTCCCTCGTTCCAGCATCACTATTTTCTATTGGATTCTCTTAGTCCAAATGAACTTACTAAACTCAACTTAATGAGTTCCATAATTTCATTTAAACAATGGGAAGCCTCTTTAGCAATCGTAGGTTACCTCCTCTGATGGATTCCCAATCATCTGATAGAGACATCTTAATTTATTTGAAGTTGTGGTTTTGTGTGATGTTTGTGATTAAATTTTGAGTTATTTTATATTTTGAATGTTGTGGCGGTAAATTTTATCAGTTTTGGTTTCGGGTTATGGTTATGGTTAACATGCAAGTTTATGTTGTTTTCGTACATGCAAATAAATGCAAGCTTAAAACATGTAAGGAAAAGGGCACAAGAAAGACGGTACTATAAACTGTAAAAGCGTACCTGGCGAGTATTCTTGTTCCACCCCCTGAAACTTAAAAATGCATGTGAGGGCATTTATGAAAAGCACGAAAAGTAAATTTCTGATAATTTTCCTAACCATATGTCATATCTTGGCATGTCCTTAAAAGTTTAATTATGGATGGTTTGATTGAGCAAAGTATATTAGGGTTAATAGGCCTCTGAGGTATCCAACAAGTTAGGAGGAGGAAGCAAGTCCATGCCTCCCTCTCACCAACTGGTGAAAAGCCTCGAGTCCATTTAAACTTATTATGTTGCTTAATGGTTTATCTTGTAAATACCCTTATTACTCAGTGAGCAGCACTGATGTCTAAATTATCCGTAAGAATAGGTTAATTATCATTTAATTTGAAAATTATGTGAGTGAATTCCCTTGAAGGGGAAGTTTGTGTACTTTGAACACTTAGCCAAATTTTTAATCCTAATTGGGCTTAGTGGTGTTTCATGGATGTTTGATTTAATTCTGTTTATTTCTCTAATCCTCATTTAGTCAATTTTGATTTAGCCTAAGTCACCACTAAGCTCTCTTAACGCTTAGGTGAGTGTTTTAATTAGTTTTGAAAAGTGTTAAGCCTTAAGTGGTCATGATTCATGATTTGGATTTTATTTGAAAATCAAAGTAGGGGTATTAAATTGATTAATTATTGACTTCAAAATTCATACCCATAAGTCCAGGATCATTTGATTTTAATGAACTTCCAAATTTTAATAATTTAGAAATTTATTAACTTAATTAAGAAAGTGAGATTGGTTTCAGATCATTTAATTTTAATAAACTTTCAAATTTTAATAATTTAGAAATTTATTAACTTAATTAAGAAAGTGAGGATTGGTTTCTACCAAGACCCCTTGCATTTCAAGCATCAAATAAATTGATTAAGATCAGAGGTCACCCATTCCCCTCCTTGACTTAAGCCTAAATGTTAATTAAGGCTAAATTTCCAAAATTACACATATTCCCCTAAGGATAACACTTCATAAATTATGTTAAATTCAATTCAAATGACTTTGAAATTTTTATCCTACCTCATTCATGGGTCAATTAAGACATTAGAGGAGAAAATGTGATCTTTCAAAATTTAATTTAATTTATATAATTTTTTTAATGCAAAAAAAGAAAATGTGATTTTTCAAAATTTAATTTAATTTATATAATTAATTTTATGCAAAAATAGGATAATTTCTCAAAATTTAATTTATTTTATATAATTATTTTCATGCAAAAACAGGATTTTTCAAAGAAAATTCCTGATTTTAATTTATTTTATATAATTATTTTCATGCAAAAAAAAGATTTTTCAAAGAAAATTCCTAACTTGACCACAGTTAATTCTAATCCTTTGAAATTTTTACTGGAGGTAGACCTAGATCAGAGAAGGCCTTGACGAATTATTTTAATTTCTGGGCTATTTAATAAAAATAAAATATTTTAGGTGGTGAAATTTAAGTTTTGTATTTCTGAAAAATCTCTATGAGGTTAGAGAACTCAGAGGACCAAATTTAATAATTTTTTGATTTTTCTTTGATATATTGGGATTATTTTAGTGAAAACTCATTTTTACTTTTTTTAAAAATATTTTTAAGCTTTGAAATTCCATATCTTTATTTAGAAAGTCAAGAAAAATATTCTAATTGTTCCTAAGTAATTAAGAAGTAATTTAGAACATTTTCATGAATTTTATTATTTTTGTGATTTTTATGAAATTTTAATTATTTAAATATTTAAAATAGGCTAAAAATTAAGTTTTTATTTTAAATATAATTTTATTTTTATAAAATATCCCTGATCACAGAGAACATTAAAAACAAAGTTTCATAAATTTTTTTATTTTGTTTTGATTTTTAAAAATCATTTGTCAAAAGTGGAATTTATCTTTGAAAATCAATTTAAGTTATCAAATGAACTCAAAATATTTTGAACTTTTTATGATGAGTTCTCTGGATCATAAATCACAGTAGAAATTAAAAATCAAGTCATTTCAATGTTTATATTTTCTAAAATTAATTATTTTAGTGATTTAGTGTTTGTAAAATTTAAGAGTATTTTAAATGAATTGACACATGCAATTATTTTCAAAGGCTTCTCTAGTCATGGTGGACCTTCCAAAGTTTTTTTAGGATTTTCTAATCAATATGCTAATTTCCATGAATATTTTAAGGAAATAAGAAGATCTTGAAAAATATGGATCTCTGTATAGGAATCTCCTCTAACTTTGGAAAAATTAAAGGATGTTTCCCCTTATAGAGGCTACAATATGCCAGTATTTCAAGCCAAGGTGATGTGTCAATATGCATGGAAAATCAAATGATCCCAAATAATATTTAATTAATTAAAAATATTTTATGCATAAAATGGACTTAAAATTTATTTCACTTCATTCTCCTCTATTCACTGAGCAAGAGGGTATTTTTATTTTATTTTTGTCATTTTTCTACACAAAGTTATGAATTTTCTAAGTTAGGGGTACTTAAATAAATAAGACAAAGCCCTATTTATCTATTTAAACCACGCGTGTTGACTAGATCCTAGGCAGCTCCGAAGGCATGCGTGGCACGCTCTGGTTGGAAGACGCCATCCATGTAGTTGTTGACTCGGCCTGCGGTTTATGTCCCGGAGCGTTGTCCGGCTCGATCTCCTCTGTCCATTTGATACACGCTCGATCGAACGGCTCCCGTCATCGTCCCCGATAGATAGATCTCGTGACCGTCCACACTAAAGCTCTAAGATCTCAGCCTAGACTCAACCAAATCACCTCGGGTTTGATCCTATGAGCTCGTCTAAGTGAGACGAGCAAATCCAAACGGTAATCATACAATTAAACTAAGCCTATTAAATGGAGAATCGAAATAGGCTTGGGATGAGGTGAGGTTTTATACCTTTGCTATGAGAAGTGAAGCTTCAATTAGAGAGGTTTGGCACGTTCGTTAGGGTCCATGGAGGCTAGGGATTGAGTCCTTGGTCTTGGTGTAAGGCCTAGGTAGAAATTTGACGAAGCTCCATTTTAGGTGTCGGTCTAGAGCTGTGGTAGAGGCTCTGTGGAAGGGGTATTTTATGGTGTTTTGGCTTCTTTCATTATTGTGAAGGTGTGGGTGAAGTTAATTTGAGTTTGGTGGCCAATAGAGGTGAATTGGGTTCTGTCTTGGTATCTGACAAGGTTTCAATCTCAAATTGAGCTCCTACAATGAGAATTGGTTGGGAAAAATAGTTGGAATGCACTGAGGGGATCTTAGGGAAGCTCTGTGAGAAGTTTGGAGAGGTCTCTCTAAGAAAATTTTCAGCACACCTCCCATGGCTGTGGAGGTGAGTTTTTATAAAACTGGCCATGGGGTGGCTCTCAAGGCACAAGTTTGGGTGCATTGTGGTGCTTAGGTGGAGGGCAGTTCATGGGGTGGCTCTCAGGGCATAAGTTTGGGTGCATTGTGGTGCTTAGGTGGAGGGCAGAGGAGCTTCAATTTGATTGTGAGCTGGCCTCTAGGTTTGATTTGGGTGAGGTGCCATGGGGGTGGCTCTCAGTTTTGAGCTTTTCCGACCACTATGCTGGTCGGCCGGCCAGGGGAGGTGGCTAGGATCTCAGGGAACCTAGAGGAATCCATCACAACAATTTAATGCAAATGTGCTTTGATTTGGCAAAGATATCTTAAGCATGTGCATTTTTGAAAATAATATCCCTTAATTTGGAGGACCTTTGGTACATGGCTTGATTTAGGTGGTTTCATGGTGTTTGTACTGGTCACTAAGTCCAACTAATGGCTGGGGTGGAGTTAATTTGGTGACTTTAAGGTGGTTAGGTCACATTTAGTGCATGGGTCCAAGTGGGTACAGAGTTAATTTGGTGGCTTTAGGGTGGTTAGGTCACATTTAGTGCATGGGTCCAAGTGGGTGAGTTTGGGTTAGGCTAGCCATGTCAATTGGCCTAAATAAATATTTCATTGGGTGTAGATGATCATAAGGAACAACTTTGGCGAAGAATAGAAGTGGTTTTGAGCTCAATTGAAGGGTCAATTTGAGGGAATTTTGAACATTAATCAATTTGGTTCTGTTGGGCTAGACTTAGGTCTAGCTTGGGTTAGCCTTAAGCTACGTCTAAATTGATTATTGTAAATGGTCAATAGGGACCTCATGAAGAGTTTTCAATATGAATTGGATGCCAATTTGGGGACTAAGGCAATCAATTGGGTGAAATTTGGGGACTTAGCCAATTTGGGGCTAAATTTGGGAATTTTGGATTTAGGCCAAAATCAAATGGATATGAGGCTTCACCAAGGCTAATTGATAGTTGATTTTGATGTATAAGAATTTTATAATGATTTTGCAACATTAATTGAGGCCAATTGACTAGGCTACGGGTTCAATTTGGTGAGATTAGGTCATATGGTCAAAATTGGGGCTTTAACCTAACTCAAAATTGGGCTCAAATCATGGGCCAATTAGGCTTTGATTTTGTTTAGTTTGGTCATATAAAAAGTGAATTTGAGTTTAGGATTAGAATTGGGGTTGATTGAGATCAAATTGATGGACATTTGAGTTGAATTTGGGGAAATTTTGGCCCTTAAAGGCAAATTTAGGGGTTTTGGTTAAAGATGGTAAAATTGGCTAAATTGAGTCATGTGGTAGTTGAGAGAAATGAAATTGAGAATCTTTAGGATTTTTTGGAATTTTATGGGAATTTTTGGAATTTTTGGAGTTTTGGGCCGAAGAGGGGTATCGAGGTACCATCCATCACCAACAAGCCATGGACCAATGAAACCTCATTTTGAGTCCTCTACATAGTGGTATTAGCTAAACCATAGTCCTAGGGCTAGTGGGTTTAGGGGACCCTCTACATAAGTATCCCAAAAGATCAAGGGATCTAGGCTAGAAATTTTAGTTTAGGGTTGTGAGTGAATGTGGGTGCAGATAAGTGTAGTGAGTTCCTTAGCTCCAGACCAACACCCAAGGTTAACCTTAAGGTCCAGTAGTCCTAAGGTTGACTCATCTTGAGTTTCCCCCATAGTGAACCTACCTACTAAGTGCTAGAGGTTAAGACCAATATATGGAACTTCAAGTTGAGTAGAGAAGAGTTTGGAATTTCTAGTGGTGAGGGTGACTTTTCTAGTTTTCTAAGAATAGTCAATAGGAAAGTCCTATGGCTTGACCTTAGGCTACTAAAGAGGAAAAAACTAAACCTCAACCAAAAGTGAGTTCAATAGCTCATCTCTCAAACCACCTAAATTTAATAAATTGGGTTCCTTTCAATTAAAAACAAATCACCAATAACTTTATCTTGAATAATCACTAAAGTTTTTTAGACTGAGTGAATAAGTTCCAAACCTGGAATTTGACCCATTAATAAGCCACCTTAATTTATTTCCTCATTTATTACTCATGCAGAAGAGCCATACTCTCTCTTTACCCCAACCCCTTCTTTGAGATCCAGGTAAGCTTATCCATTTGACTCTACTCAATCACTACATACAAGGCAGACCAATGCTTTGGTGTGATCATGTCATACTCACAATGGTTTAACACCCATTTAATGATAATTAGGTTGATATTTCACTATATAGACAACTTCTTACCAAAGATCAAGACTCTAATGAATTAGTTTGGGAAGTAAACCCATTCTTCTTCTTTAAAGGGCCACCAGTTGCCCTAATTGAGATGCCCGAGACTTTGCAACAATTGATCCCTGTTTGATATAGTTATGCAAAATATATAAAGTTGGCTTCGCTGAGTTACAGTGCCAAAAACTTGCTGCTTTGAATATAATTAAAAATTTAAGTAATTAATAATGAGATTCTAAGCAAGTATACGTATCGTTATCAAGTGATAAAGGACTTTTTATTTTAAGTCCCAAATATCGATCCCACGGGGAAGGTTTAAATTTGAGATGATAAGTTTATTAAGGAATTCATAGAAAGCAAAATGAAATTACTCCCACTAATTCTGAATGTTAAAATATTATCAAAACTAAATTATTTAACTATTACTAAAACTGAAATGCAAAGTTTAAACTTAACTACTAAACTATTAACTATGTTTATGTGATGAAGATTTCTTATGTCAGAAAGCATCTTTCCCACTACAATGAGATTTTGGTAAAATGAGATGAGATAAATGGCTTAATATGTATTATGCCAAATAGGAGCAGTTTCAATTCTCTGATACAGTGTTATAGAAAATCATTGGCTAATACCAGGTTTAGTTCCTAAATCCATGGTTAGGCTAGGAGGATATTGGCTCCCATTTCCCTTCACCTGAAGGCTAACTCTTGCTTTAGTTTTTAAACATTAAGACTGAATTGGGGATTTTAGTTTGTTACCTAAAATCTCCAATTCTACACCTAATAATGTATATTTACCTATTTATTTGTACTTAATTCCATGAACGAAATACTTCTTCATGGAATCAAATGTGATCCTCGCTCTCTTATAGAACTCAAACTCCATTTCCTCGATCATATGTTTCACAACATATTTTAACAATTTAAATGGCCAGATCAAAAAGTAAATTAAGTTTAGAGTTGAAAAATCATCACAATTTATTTTAAATCTTAATATTGGCACATCCATATTATCTCTTTATTTCACCATATCTCAGAGTAGTGAGAAAGTTAAAGGAAACTACTCAGACTTTATGAGAAAGATAAAACAAAACACAAATTTCACATATTAAAGAAATTTCATACAATTCTAATAAACAAACAATACTTATCGGAAACTCTTTCTCAAATCAAATCCCTTGTACCCTCTCTTAAATGTAGGAAGAAGAAATCTCTCACTTTTCTCCTTCTCCAACACTCTTAGAGCAGAATTCACACTAAATCTTACCACAAAAACACTGAACTCTTAAAGAAAACTCATTAATAGACTCCTTATGATGGTGGAATATGGATGGATAAACTGTATGGATGCAAGGTGTGGTGAAAAATGCAAGGAGGAATGTGGAGGAGCCTCTTTTCTATTCAATTTTTGCCCCAAATACAGCCTAGAGTCGGTTCTCCAGTAGGTGCATCCAAAAACTCTTCAAAAAGTGTCCAAATTCATCGAATCTTCTAGAAATTGAGGATAAATTGACATTGGCACCGTCGATGCCCATTATGGCACCGTCGGCGCCCATCATGGCGCCGTCGATGCTAGTAGTCTAAAATTAATTTTTCTATTCTTTTCAAATAGCACTGTCGGCGCCCAGTCTAGCGTTTTCGACGCTGAACAAATCTCTAACTTCTCCATTTTGACTCCAAATTTCATCCTTTCGGCTTCATTTTTGCTGCAAGACCTAAATATCAATAACCTGCAAGAA
Organism: Phalaenopsis hybrid cultivar; assembly: GCA_002079205.1. NCBI lineage: Eukaryota > Viridiplantae > Streptophyta > Magnoliopsida > Asparagales > Orchidaceae > Phalaenopsis > Phalaenopsis hybrid cultivar. The sequence continues at coordinate 116,969 of JXCR01082350.1, forward strand.
AACATAAAAATATCTTCCATTAAAGTGCAATATCACAAAAAATGAGTATAAAATATGGGTCTAAAAATGCATATATTTTTGGAGTATTAAAATCCCCCAAACTTACATGTTACTTGTCCTCAAGTAACTCCTCTACTACATAAAAATATGACTTATGGTAAAGAGTTTAAATTCTAGACTTCGATATCTTGGTCCACTAAATACAATAGTATAACTGAAGAAAAATTCAAAACAAGTCGAGTTAATATTAAAGGTATAAGATTATCTAGTAGTCAAGTCTAAGATAATTTATTCTATATTCTTTTCAAGAAAAAATGCAAATCATTCATATTAAAGCCACTTAGAATATCCATATGTAAAAAAGCTTCATAAAAATTTACTATTAAATAAGTTAATACTCAACTATAAGTTTAGATAATGTAGCAAAGTCTTCTTCTTTAAGTTGATTCAAGTGAAGCCAATTTTTAATTAGGCATCTCCTCAAGCTTCTGCCCACATTATATTTTTCTTTTCTTTTCTTTTCAGGATCCTTTTCAATACTTTTTCTTTTCTTTTATTTTCTTTCCTTTTCTTTTCTTTCTCTTCTTCTTTTTTTTAATTAGGATAACTATATCTGGATAGCCTTTAATGATTTTGAACTTCACTATCATCTTCTTAAAGTCAAAAACTTTTCACATTCCTTCACTTAACAAATTCATATTGGCTTAAATATTTTATAAAGTTTAATTCTTTTCTTTTTACATGAATCTCTAGGATGTTTAATGCTTCAAAATTACAAATTTCTTTACTTAAAATAGAAAAACATAGTCTTATTCTCTTATACCAAATATCTTAATCTTTAAAATTAACCTTAATTATTGAAATTTTTTTTAAGCATACTATATGTTCAGAAACATAAATATAGTTATCTAAAGTTAACCTCTAATACCAAATGTCATGCTAAATTTAAAATTTTTGAAAATATAGCTAAGTGAGGACAAATAAAATTAAGTTTTTTTTACCTTTAAAAAGGAAATTTTCTTTCCCCCCAAACTTAATTTTTTTTTTTAAGATTTAGCATGAAGAACTGAAAAATAAATGGTGAAAGAAAACATTAAATGCATAAAAAAAAGACTTACCTATGAAGGTTCTGATTTGAAACTTATCTCTAAAATCATGCAGGTACTAATATGGAAAGCTACAAAACATAAAACATTTAAATTGCACAAAATACATATAGAATCTGCTGAGAAAGAGTTAATTACAATATATTTAACAAAATACTAAAACTAACAATCGAACTAAACTGAATTTTAAATAACAAAAAGTTTTACAATCTATACTTTACAACACAACAAAACAAAGTCTCACAATATAACAAAAAACAGTCTCAACAATATAACAAAAACAGACAACAAAATAACAAAGTACAATCAAACATAAATTAAAAGAAAAAAAATCAAACTAACGTATCACCAATCATTGCCTTCTTCTTCTTCTTCTTCTTCCACATTTAAATTCTGTTGTTGATATGGAGTGAAGACAAGGTGAGTAGGAAACTGAACTCAATGATCACCCTTCATATATATTACCATCGCATCATAGTAAGACGCATCGTATTCGAACTTTTTTCTTATCAAACCATCAGTGTGAGCATTTCTGCCCTCCATGTTTTTCATTATATGATCCATTCTCAAGATATCTCCCTGTTGGATCATCATTTATTCCTAAAGTTCTCAATTAGTAGGGTAATTAGAAGTAGGGGTCCTTAAATTAGAAGGAACATCTCTAGTCTTACTTCTTGATCTCCATTCAACATGAGATTCATATGTCTTAATATTGGCTGGCCCAATAGGTTTTAGAGGTTCAATCCTCTCTTTATTTAGTATAAAATCAACTCCTACCTGTTCACAGAGTGTGAATATAAGTGCAGGGTGAGCCAATCCACCAGTGGTTTCTCTAAAAGCAATAGATTGAGTGTTCATATAGATAATAGAGCCTACATTTATTCTCATCACGGGCTAGATATAGAAGTTTAGGATGGCTCTATCCTTTGTAACCTCACTATGATGATTTGTCGGTATTATTCTTCCAGAAATAAAATAGTGTCAGGCCTTAGATATGTCATTAAGCATAGGAAGAGGAGTGTTTAGTTTAACTCCATTATTCACTTTCCAAGTTTCTTTTCCATCACTAAGAAAAGAAATAACCTCATCTGAAGCCTAATTCATAGAACAAAATGATTTATACTAGCAACTGTAAACATCTTCTAACTGATAAAACTCACTAATTTTTCTTGGAGAAAACTCCACCTTTTTCCCACGAACAAAAATAAAATCATTAGAAGTCTCTTTAAAATTTGCATAAATTCCATTACTACACTAATAATCGCCTTGACAGTAAAATAACAAAAACTTTCCCATTGTCGAGCATTGATTAATTGCTCGACTTCTCCACCTAGATTTTTAAATCCACGATCCTTAATTGCTTTTTATTTTCAAGTAGACTATGGAAATGAGCACTAACTCTGAAGCTAACAAATTTTTGTTCATCATAGTCCAATTTTCTCTTTTCTTTGCTCATTCTAGGTGTCATGATAAATCTATGAAAATTTGATAAAAATCTAAATAACTCCTAAAATTCTAAAAATCACAATGTAAAACGTTTATAAACTTAAATCTACTAAGTAATAGTTCTTCACCAAAGGAGTTTCTCAAAATCTCTCAAAATATTTCAAAATTTTTGGATCTCGGTAATGTGAGATAAATCCTTGCTGAAAATAAAAAATTTTTAGTTTAATGTATAGCTTTTACCTAGAGAAGATGAAATCTGAAATTCCTTCGCCTTGAAATCGCCCCAAATCCGAGCAAATGCGAGCCTTAGGTGCAAAAACTAGAGGTTGAAGGTGATTCAAAGGGTAAAAATGTAGTTTTACAGTGCAAATCACAAATTTTAAGGGGGTTTAGGCTATTCTCAGGTCGAGGGCGTCGTCGGCACCCATGCCAGCGCCGTCGATGCTGAAGGCCTAAAATTCATTTTTTAATTTTTTTCAATTTTCAATTTCCTTTTAATTTTCTCCAAAGTATTTTTAGTATTTTTAAACACTGATTTTTATCTAACAATAATTCAAAAATAATCATTTTCACAAATGACACCAAACTAACTTTTATATATGAAAATACACTTTTACAAATATATTTTTCTAATCACACTTTTACGTATATAAACAAACTAAATTATAAATCAGCGTTGAAATCAAGCCACAACACTAAACACTGACAAAAAGCTAAACACACAATCATAGTTCAAAATTCTAAAGAAAAGAAAACTAAATCAAATCCACACAATTACATTAAATACACTAGTATTTTAAACTAATGGAGAGTCCAAATTCTTTAATTAGTCTACCTTTTCATGAGTACTTTCTACTTGTCTAATTTCTCCCATAGATTGGTAATGAACGTACAGATTATAGAGGGGTCGGTACGGGAATTGACCAGTTGAAGTTTCTTTGATCCATCCTTTTTTCTTGAACATCCGCACTAATCCTTCTTCGAACAACTATCATCAATATGAATCCTAGGCTCCCAAGGTAATAAAAGTTTTTCCCAAATTTCGTATGAAACTTGAGATTGACTGCAAAGCAGGAAAATTGTGGAAGGATGCCCAAGTCCATAAATTGGCCCATTCATAATAATACCCATAACATATTTAAAAAAGATAGATCCTACATCAATGGGCTTTTCCATTTGAATGCAATAATTTAAAATAGAACTTTCTTTTGTGACTTTATTAATCTTCATATTAGGGAGTATTTTTACTGAAATGAAGAAATGTCAGTGCTTCGAAATTGGATTAAGTAATGAAGCAGAGAAACTAACATATCCCTCATCTCGCACATCTAAAATATCACTTTCATCCGTCAGAAATTAAAGACATCTTGCATCAAATCTCGTATGGATGAAATTTGTATAATGAGAGATTGGAATGTTTTCTATCATATACAACTCATTAATTCACGCTGGAGTAAATGGTACAACCTTACCTCGTATGAAGACAACTCCTTGGGTAATTCAATGTAACTTAGCATAGAATTCCTTCACCACTCGTACAACAACTGCAGCGATAACGTAGCACAGAACTTCCCATCATCTTTATACAATAATTTTATCAATCAAAGAACATAGATTAATTAATCCATGATTGACAAAGCCTCTCTCCTTGATCAATCTTTTCTTTGTAATAACCTTGTCATATAATCTCTGCGTGTCAAAACTGATAAACTTTCTTCAATTGAAAACTCCATACGTGGAAGTATTTCTGGAATTTGAAGCCATAAAATTTGAAAATAGGACGTTTATGGGCATCCAAGGCAGTTTTTAGCACTTTAAAAACATCTCTCAGAGGTTTTTACAGAGCAAAATCCTGCCAAAGTCTGCCAAATTCGTACTGAACCGTCAAACTGCTATCAATGCCATCGGCTCTCCAAAAGGCGCTATCAGCGTCAAAGCTCATGTAAATGGGCGTCATCGGTGCCAGGGGCTAAAATTACTTCGTTTAATTTATTTTTGGTTCAATTCAATTCCAAAATGTCCTTCAATACCAATTTTTGTATTAATTTATAATATACAAAATTGTGTAGGATTGTTATCTACTAATATATAAGCAATTATCACTTAAAATAGTAATACATAGATATATATATATATATATATATATAT
>JXCR01082350.1:121676-141184 GCA_002079205.1 Phalaenopsis hybrid cultivar
ACTATTTATTTTGTTGGGTTGACTTAACATTAAAACTTATTTAAATTGTCGTATGTGCCCTTCATAACATATTTTTATTAATATATGGGTTGCCTCCCACAAAGCGTTTGGTCTCACGTCGTCAGCCCAATGCACCATTTTTAGTTGGGTTGACTTAACATTAAAACTTCTTTAAATTGTGGTATGTGCCCTTCATAATAAGTTTCAAACGATGCCCATTAACTTTAAATACCATTTCAGTGTTAGGATCTTTAATAACAATAATTCCATAATGATAAACTTTAATCACTTTAAATGGTTAGTGTTAGGATCTCTAATAAAAACAATTCCATAATGATACACTTTAATTTCTTTAAAATGTCCTAACCATCTAGATTTCAGTTTCCCTAGAAATAACTCAATCGTGTATTATATAATAAAACTTCTTGTCCAGGTTCAAACTTCTTTTTAATATTCTTCTAATCATGCCATATTTTTATTTTCTCTTTATAGATTATTGCATTATCATATGTTTCATTTCTAATATCCTCAAGTTCATTGAGTTGCAATAATCTTTTCACACCAGCATCCTTTAAATTAAAATTAAATTCTTTAATAGCCCAAAATGCTTTATGTTCCAATTCTACTGGTAAGAGACATGTCTTACCAAAAATAAGTTTATATGGGGACGTTCCTATAGGAGTCTTATAAGCAATTCTCTATGCCCATAATGCAGTTTATAATCTAGCAGACCAATCAAATTTATAAGTATTTACAGCTTCTTCTAAAATTCATTTTATTTCACGATTTGATATCTCTACTAGACCTCTAGTCTGAGGATGATAAGCAGTAGATAATCTATGCATAATATCATATTTCTTAATTAGTTTCTCAATTCTCTTATTCAAAAAATGAGATTCTCCATTTGTAATAATTACTCTCGCTATTCCATATCTTGTAAATATATTCTTAATTAAAAATTTAGAAACACTCTCAGCATCACATCTAGGTACAACATAGCTTCAATCCATGTGGACATATAGTCAATAGTAAGTAATATATATAAATTTCCAAATGAAGGCATAAATGGTCCCATAAAATCTAATCCCCGCAATAGCTTCAATCCATTTGGACATTTAATCAACAACAAGTAATATATATAAATTTTCAAATGAAGGCATAAATGGTCCCATAAAATCTAATCCCTAACATAAAAAAATTTTTTCAACTTCTAATGTGTAACTTAGAGGCATTTCAATTCTCTTAGAAATATTTATACTTGCTGACATCTATCGTATGTTTTAATTTATTCATTAATATCTCTAAAAAGAGTTGGCCAATAAAATCCAGCTTGCAAAATTTTATATGCAGTTCTATTTGTCCCAAAATGTCCTCCAAATTCAGAATCAAGACATCATTCAATTATTTATTGAGTTTCTTCAAAAGGCACACACCTTCTAAAAATTAGATCTTTACACTGTTTATGTAGATATGGTTCATCCCAAAAATAGAATTTTGAATCAAAAATGAATTTCTTTAATTATGGATTTTCAATATCAAGTGGTAGAATATCACTTACAATATATTTTACTATGTCTGCATACCACGGTACATTCGTTTCATTAATACTGTTTATGTGTTCATCGCAAAAATTTTCTAAAATTTCATTTGTAAAATTAGTTAATATTTTTATTTCTAGTCTAAAAAATTGATCAGCTATTTGATTATCATTTATCTTTCTATCAACTCCAGTAAAATCAAACTCTTGCAAAAAAAGTATCAATCTAATTAATCATGGTTTAGAATCCTTCTTTTGCATCATGTATTTAATAGTAGAGTGATCTGTATGCACTATACATTTAGTTCCAATTAAGTAAGGTCTAAATTTATCAAAGGTATAACAATATATAATAACTTTCTTTTAGTAGTAGTGTAATTAATTTGAACATCATTTAGAGTTTTACTAGCATAATATTTCACTTTAAGAACTTTGTTGTGCCTTTATCCTGAAACAACCCCAATAGCAAAATCACTAGCATCGCACATTATTTCAAATGATTTTTCCCAATTAGGTGATATTATTATAGGTGGAGTGATTAGTTTTTCTTTCAATACTTCAAATGCTTTTATGCATTCCTAATTAAAATCAAATTTTGTGTCTTTTTCTAAAAGTTGGCTTAATGTCTTAGTTAATTTTGAAAAATTTTTTATGTAACGCCTGTAGAATCCAACATGTCCTAGAAAACTTCTTACCCCTTTTACGTTAGTAAGAGGTGGTAATTTTTCAATAACTTGTATTTTTGCAGGATCTACTGCCATACCATTTTTAGAAGTTTTATGCCTAAGTACAATTCCTCCTGCAACCATAAATTGACATTTTCCCAATTTAGTACTAAGTTGATTCTTTCACATACTGTCGGCGATATTTTGGGCTGATTTGTGGGGTTGCCCGTAAGAAGCTGTCGGTCGCTGGAATCAAAATCCTCTCGCCCGCTTCGGAAGGACATTGAAGTATGAAATCAAACTGACCCCATATTTTCATAGTTTAAAATGAAAAAGCACTGTACCTCAAATCCTGTATCTATCCCGAAGGATAATAATTGAGGATGAGGCTCAATCAAATAAACTAAGGAAAGTATGACGTCTGTTTGGTCTGTGAAACCTTTGTATTTGCCGACAAGTTCCCCTATTTAACAGGATTAAATATAGTTTATATTAAGCTGAGTTCGGACATGCTTCCTATAAGGGCAAGCCCCTATAGTTAATGACATCTTAAATGACCAAAGTCACTTAAGAAGACTCTCGATAAAAATCAAGAAAAATTATCTTCAAGGAATTTCAAAGGGTAGGACTCTTCAACAAAATTCAGAGGAGAACCTCGAGGACTTCCCAAGCTATCCTAATGTTTGGCTTCAATTTTGAGGAGAAGTACTTAGGTGTTTCATCTTGTCAATTTTTATTAGTTAGGGCTTACATTCGTGTGAAATGATCACATAAAGAGTCTGGAAGATGTGAGGGTTTAGGTCATGACAAATGACAACCTCGGAATCCTAAGATGAGTTAGGGCTTATATTATATAGCATGGCTATACAAAGGCCTAAAGATAAGGTGAGGATTTACGTTGCATAAGCAAGCAACCTCAAAGCGGCTATGCAAAGGCCTAAAGATAAGGTGAGGATTTACGTTGCATAAGCAAGCAACCTCAAAGGGTTTAAGTCTAAGGAAGGAAGATTGGTTTAGCTGAGGAAGACAGGTTTTGCTGTTGAAGATGAGTTAGGGCTTATATTGTATAGCAGGGCTACACAAAGGCCTAAAGATAAGGTGAGGATTTATGTTGCATAAGCAAGCAACCTTGAAGTCCTATGTATTTATTGTTTAAGTCTAAGGAAGGAAGATTGGTTTAGCTGGGGAAGACAGGTTTTTCTATTGAAGATGACCGTGCTGCCCACCATGCTAGCTCCAAGCTCCTTCCGCGACGAGTTTGAGTTATCTATTGTGTCCGTGTTGCCCACCAAGCTAGCTCCAAGCTCCTGCTGCAACGAGTTTGAGTTATCTAGTGTGTCAAGTTATAAGGAAGGAAGATTGGTTTAGCTGGGGAAGACATGTTTTGCTGTTGAAGATGGCCGTGCTGCTAAGGAAGATTGGTTTAGCTGGGGAAGACAGGTTTTGCTGTTGAAGATGGCCGTGCTGCCCACGAATGAAGATTGGTTTAGCTGGTGAAGATAGGTTTTGCTGTTGAAGATGGTCGTGCTGCCCACCAAAATTGGTTTAGCTGGTGAAGATAGGTTTTGCTGTTGAAGATGGTCGTGCTGCCCACCAAGCTAGCTTGCCACAATAAGTCTGGGTTATCTATTGTGTCAAGTTATAATATCAAATCAGGTGGCCCTATGGTTGAAGTCCGCGACGAGTTTGAGTTATCTAGTGTGTCAAGTTATAATATCAAATCAGGTAGCCCTATGGTTGCCGTGACGAGTTTGAGTTATCTAGTGTGTCAAGTTATAATGTCAAATCAGGTGGCCCTATGGTCCGCGTGAGTTTGAGTTATCTAGTGTGTCAAGTTATAATTTCAAATCAGGTGGCCCTATGGTTGAAGTTCTTTAAATATAGAGGGCATATTAAAGTTGAGGGTGAACACCGGTTAGGATCCTACGGTTCCCTCGTTCCGACACCGCTACTTTCTATTGGATTCACTTAGTGTCGAGTTAGGATCCTACGGTTCTCTCATTCCGGCACCACTTTTTTCTATTGGATTCACTTAGTCCAAAATTAGGATCCTACGGTTCCCTCTTTCCGGCATCACTATTTTCTATTGGATTCACTTAGTCCAAATGATGGGTCCTACGGTTCCCTCGTTCCGGCATCACTATTTTCTATTGGATTCACTTAGTCCAAATGGTTTGCGGTTCCCTCGTTCCGGCATCACTATTTTCTATTGGATTCACTTAGTTCAAATGAACTTACAGGTCCCTCGTTCCGGCACCACTATTTTCTATTGGATTCACTTAGTCCAAATGAACTTACTAACTCGTTCCGACATCACTATTTTCTATTGGATTCACTTAGTCCAAATGAACTTACTAAACCCAACTCTCGTTCCGGCATCACTATTTTCTATTGGATTCACTTAGTCCAAATGAACTTACTAAACCCAACACGTTCCGGCACCACTATTTTATATTAGATTCACTTAGTCCAAATGAACTTACTAAACTCAACTTAATGAGATGACATAACTATTTTTTATTGGATTCACTTAGTCCAAATGAACTTACTAAACCCAACATAATGAGTTCCATAATTTCATTTAAACCGTGGGAAGCTTCGTTAGCAACCGTAGGTTACCTCCTCTGAGGAATTCCCGATCATTCGATAGAGACATCTTAATTTAGTTGAAGTTGTGGTTTTATGTGATGTTTGTGATTAAATTTTGAGTTGTTTTATATTTTGAATGCTGTGGCGGTGAATTTTATCTTAGTTTATTTTTATTTTGGTTTTGGGTTATGGTTATGGTTAACATGCAAGTTTATGCAAGCATGAAACATGTAAGGAAAAGGCAGAAGAAAAAAAGACGGTACTATAAACTATAAAAGCGTACCTGGCAATTTTTCTCGTTCCACCACCTGAAACTTAAAATGCATGTTAAGGCAGTTTATGAAGAGCAGGAAAGTACAAATTTTGGTAATTTTCCTAACCCTATGTCATATCTTGGTGAGTCCTTAAAAGTTTAATTAGTTCTTATTGTTTTCCTAACCCTATGTCATATTTTGGTGAGTCCTTAAAAGTTTAATTAAGGACAATTTCGAATTTTGGTAATTTTCCTAACTCTCTGTCATATCTTGGTGAGTCCTTAAAAGTTTAATTAAGGATGATTTCATTGAGCGAAGAACCTTGTACATATCTTGGTGAGTCCTTAAAAGTTTAATTAAGGATGATTTCATTGAGCGAACATATTAAGTTTAATAGGCCTCTAAGGTATCCAACAAGTTAAGAGGGGGAACAGGTCCATGCCTCTCTCTCACCAATTAGTGAAAAGCCTTGAGTCCATTTAAACTCATTATGTTGCTTAATGGTTCATCCTGTAAATATCCTTATTTGTCAGTGAACATTGATGTCTCAATTATCCCTAAGAATAGGGTAACTATCACTTATCATTTAATTTGAAAATTATGTGGGTGAAGATCCTTAAAGGGGCAAGTTAGTGTAATTTCAACACTTAGCCAAATTTTAATCCTAATTGGGCTTAGTGGTGTTTCAAGGATGTTTGATTTTGATTTATTTCTCTAATCTTCATTTAGTCAATCTTGATTTAGCCTAAGTCACCACTAAGCCCTTACAGCCAAATTTTTAATCCTAATTGGGCTTAGTGGTGTTTCAAGGATGTTTGATTTAATTATGTACCTAATTGGGCTTAGTGGTGTTTCAAGGATGTTTGATTTAATTATGTTTCTTTCTCTAATCCTCATTTAGTCAATTTTGATTTAGCCCAAGTCACCACTAAGCCCTTAAGACCTAGGCGAGTGTCTTATTTAGTTAATTTTGATTTAGCCAAAGTCACCACTAAGCCCTTAAGACCTAGGTGAGTGTCTTAATTAGTAAAGTCACGTAGTGGTGTTTCAAGGATGTTTGATTTAGTTATGTTTATTTCTCTAATCCTCATTTAGTCAAGGTGGTGTTTCAAGGATGTTTGATATAATTATGTTTATTTCTCTAATCCTCTTTTAGTCAATCGATGTTTCAAGGATGTTTGATTTAGTTATGTTTATTTCTCTAATCCTCATTTAGTCAATTTTGATTAGTGGTGTTTTAAGGATGTTTGATATAATTATGTTTATTTCTCTAATCCTCATTTAGTCAATTTTGATTTGGCTTAAGTCACACTAACCCCTTAACGCCTAGTGAGTGTTTAGTTTTGAAAAGGGTTAAACTTTAAGTGGTCATGATTCATGATTTGGATTTTATTTGACAGTTTAATTAATTTTTAATTTAGCCTAAGTCACCACTAAGCCCTTAAGACCTAGGTGAGTGTCTTAATTAGAGGGTTAAGTTTTAAGTGTCATGATTCATATTTGAATTTTATTTGAATGTCAACATAGATGTATTAAATTGATTAATTATTGACTTCAAACGTCATACCCCTAAGTCCAGGATCATTTAATTTTAATAAACTTCCAAATTTTAATAATTTAAAAATTTATTAATCTTAAATAAGAAACTGCAATTGGTTTCTACCAATTAACCCCTTTGTGTTTCAAACATNAAGTGCAATTGGTTTCTACCAATTAACCCTTTGTGTTTCAAGCATCAAATAAATTGATTAAAATCAGAGGTTACGCATTCCCCTCCTTGACTTAAGCCTAAATGTTAATAAAGGCAAGATTTCCAAAATTACACATTTGCCCATAAGGTTCTAATACCTCATAATTTATCAAATTAAATTCAAATGACTTTGAATTTTTTATCTTACCTCATTCATGGGTCAATTGAGACATTAGAGGAGGAAATGTGATTTTTCAAAATTTAATTTAATTTATATATTTATTTTCATGAAAAAATAGAATTTTTCAAAGAAAATTCCTAACTTGACCAAGGTATATTATAATCCCTTGAAATATTTACTGGAGGTAGACGAAAGCCAGAGTAGCCTTTGGGTCAAATTTCACAATTTTTTGAATTCTCTGTGATTTATTAGAATTATTTTAATTTCTGGGTTATTTAATAAAAATAAATATTTTAATTGGTGAAAATTAAGTTTTATATTTTTTAAAAATCTCCCCAATGTTTGAAAACTTAGAAGAGCAAATCTTATATTTTTTTTATTTTGTTTTGATTTATTTACTGGAATTTTTTATAGTGAAAAAACTCATTTTTAGCCTTTTTTTTAAAAAAAATATTTTTAAGCTTTGAAATTCAATATCTTTATTTGGAAAACCAGGAAAAATATTCTAATTGTTCTTAAGTGATTAGGAAACAATTTAGAACATTTCCATGAGTTTTATTATTTTTATAATTTTTATGAATTTTTAATTATTTAAATATTTAGAATAGGCCAAAAATTAAGTTTTAATTTTAAATATCATTTTATTTTTACAAAATACCCCTAATCACAGAGAACTCAAAAAAACTAAGTTTCATAATTTTTAAATGTTAAGAGTGGTATTTATCTTTAAAAATCAATTTAAGTTATCAAATGAACTCAAAATCATTCAAGTGTTAAAAGTGGTATTTATCTTTAAAAATCAACTTAAGGTGTCAAATGAACTCAAAATATTTTAAAGTGTCAAAAGTGGTATTTATTTTTAAAAATCAACTTAAGTTATCAAATGAACTCAAAATATTTTGAAATTGAGTGGAATTTATCTTTAAAAATCAATTTAAGTTATTAAATGAACTCAAAATATTTTGAAACTTTTATGGATGAGTTCTCTAGATCATAAACCACAGTGGAGATTAAAAATCAAGTCATTTAAATGTTTATATTTTCCAAAATTAATTATTTTCAAGTTCTCTAGATCATAAATCACAGTGGAGATAAAAAATCAAGTCATTTAAATGTTTAAATTTCTCCTCTGGATCATAAATTATAGTGGAGATCAAAAATCAAGTCATTTAAATGTTTATATTTTCCAAAATTCGGAGATAAAAAATCAAGTCATTTAAATGTTTATATTTTTTCAAAATTAATTATCTTAGTGATTTAGTATATTGAATGAACTCAAAATATTTTGAAACTTTTATGATGAGTTCTCTGGATCATAAATCACAATGAATTAAAAATCAATTTAAGTTATCAAATTAACTCAAAATATTTTGAAACTTTTATGATGAGTTCTCTGGATCATAAATCACAGTGGAGATAAAAAAGCAAGTCATTTAAATGTTTGTGATTTCCAAAATTAATTATCATAGTGATTTAGTATTTGGAAAATTTAAGGATGTTTTAAATGACATATCTTTCAAAATGAACTATCTTAGTGATTTAGTATTTGGAAAATTTAAGGATGTTTTAAATGGTTTGACCCATGAAATTATTTTCAAAGGTTTCTCTGGTCATGGTAGATCGTCCAAAATTTTCTTGGGATTTAATAACCAATATGCTAATTTCCATGATTATTTTAAGGAAATGATAAAATTTTTTTTGGGATTTAATAACCAATATGCTAATTTCCATGATTATTTTAAGGAAATGATGTGAAGAATTTGAAAAATATGGGTCTCTGTATGGGGACCTTCTCTGACTTTGGAAAAATCATAGAATACTCCCCTTCACAGAGGCTACAACATGGCAAAATTTCAAGCCAATGTGGTGTGTCAATATGCATGGAGAATCAAATGATTCCAAAATGTTTAATTATTTAAAAATATTTTATGCATCAAATAGACTTTAAAATTATTCCACATTATTCTCCTCTATTTACTAAGCAAGAGGTTATTTTTATTTTATTTTTGTGATTTTTCTACACAAAGTTATGGATTTTCTAAGTTTTGGGGATTAAATAAATAAGAAAATACCCCTACTTTTCTATTTAAACCGCGCGTGCCACCTCAACCTACGAAGGCTCCGAAAGCATGCGTGGCGTGCTCTGGTTGGATGCCGCCATCCACGTAGCTTGCTGACTCGGCCCTCTATTCATCTCCTAAAGTGTTGTCCGGCGCGATCTCCCCCGTCCATTTAATACATGCTCGATCGGACAGCTCCCGGTCATCGTCCCCGATAGGATGATCTAGTGCCCGTCCACACTAAAACCTTATGATCTCAGCCTAGACTCAACTAAATCACTTCGGGCTTGATCCTATGGACTCGTCTAAGTGAGACGAACACATCCATATGGCTAAGGCACCATGAAATCAAGCTTAAATAAATGGAGAATTAAAATAAGCTCAGGAGGAGGAGGAGTTTTATACCTTTGCTCTGAGAAGGGAAGCTTCGATCAGAGGTGCTCGGTACGTTCTTTTAGGTTCAAGGAGTCTAGGGATTGAGTCTCTGGTCTTGGTGTAAAGCCTAGGTATGAATTCAACCAAGCTCAATTTCAGGTGCTGGTCTAGACTATGGTAGAGGCTCTATGGGAGGGGAATACGATGTGGCTTTGGCTTCTCTCACTCTTGTGAAAGTGTGGGCACAAGCAATTGAAGTTTAGTGGAGTGTGGAGCTATATTGGGTTCTATCCTGGTTTCCGGCAGAGTTTCAAGCTCAAAATTGAGCTCGGACAATGGGAATGGGTAAGGGAAAATGATTGGAATGCACTGAGGGGATCTTAGGAAAGCTCTGTGTGAAGTTTGGAGAGGCCTCTCTAAGAAAATTTTAGCACACCTCCCATGGCTGTGGGAGGTGAGTTTTTATAAAAATGGCCATGGGGTGGCTCTCGGTTCATAAGTTTGGGTGCATTGTGGTGCTTAGGTGCAGGGCAGAGGAGCTTCATAGTTTGATTTGGATGAGCTGGNCGCCTTTAGGTTTAATTTGGGTGATGTGTCATGGGAGTGGGTCTCGGTTTTGGGCTTTTTCGGCCACTAGGCTGGTCTGCCGGCCAGGGGCAGGTGGCTAGGAGCTCAGGGAGCCCAGAGGAATCCATCACAANGTGAGATGCCATGGGGGTGAATCTCCGTTTTGGGCTTTTCCGGCCACTAGGCTGGCCGGCCGGCCAGTGGGAGGTGGCTAGGAGCTCAGGGAACCCAGAGGAATCCATCACAGTANTTTAATTTAGGGCACTTTGGTCCATATATTGATTTAGGTGATTTCATGGTGTTTGGACTTGTCACTAAGTCCAACTAATGGCTGTGGTGGATGGCTTGATTTAGGTGGTTTCATGGTGTTTGTACTGGTCACTAGGTCCAACTAATGGCTGTGGTGGAGTTAATTTAATGCAAATGTGCTTTGATTTGGCAAAGATATCTTAAGCATGTGAATTTTTGGAAATCCTTTGGTCCAGATATCTTAAGCATGTGTATTTTTGGGAATAAGATCCCTTAATTTGGGGGACCTTTGGTCCAGTATCTTAAGCATGTGCATTTTTGGAAATAAAATCCCTTAATTTGGGGGACCTTTGGTCCATGCCTTAAGCATGTGCATTTTTGGAAATAAGATCCCTTAATTTGGGGGACCTTTGGTCCATGGCTATTTCATGTTTGCACTGGTCACTAAGTCCAACTAATGGCTGTGGTGGAGTTAATTTGGTCTCTTTAAGGTGGTTAGGTCACATTTAGTGTATGGGTCCAAATGGGTGCAAATGACCAAAACTTGGCTTTGGGCTAAGTTATCCATGTCAATTAGCCCAAATAATTGTTGAATTTGGTGTATATGATCATAAGGAACAACTTTGGTGAAGGATGGAAGTGGTTTTGAGCTCAAAAAGGGTCAATTTGAGGGAATTTTGAATTTTAATCAATTTGGTTATGTTGGGCTAGGCTTGGGTCTAGCTGGGGGTCAATTTGAAGGAACTTTGAACTTTAATCAAATTGGTCATGTTGGGCTAGGCTTGGGTCTTGGTCAATTTGAGGGAATTTTGAACTTTAATCAATTTGGTCATGTTGGGCTACGCTTGGGTCTAGCTAATTTGAAGGAATTTTGAACTTTAATCAATTTGGTCATGTTGGGATAGGCTTGGGTCTAGCTGTCACAAGGAACAACTTTGGTGAAGAATGGAAATGGTTTTGAGCCCAATTGAAAGGTCAATTTTGGGAATTTTGAACTTTAATCAATTTGGTAATGTTGGGCTAGGCTTGGGTCTTGCTTGGGTTAGCCTTGGGCTAAGTCCAAATTGATTATTGTAAATATTTAATAGGGACCTCATGAAGAGTTTTCAACATGAATTGGATGCCAATTTGGAGGTTAAGTCAATGTTGATAGGGACCTCATGAAGAGTTTTCAACATGAATTGGATGCCAATTTGGAGGTTAAGTCAATCAGGTGAAATTTAGGGACTTAGCCAATTTGGGGCTAAATTTGGGAATTTTGGATTTAGGCAAAAATCAAATGGATGCCTCATGAAGAGTTTTCAACATGAATTGGATGCCAATTTGGAGGTTAAGGCAATCAATTGGGGGAAATTTGGGGACTTAGCCAATTTGGGGCTAAATTTGGGAATTTTGGATTTAGGCCAAAATAAAATAGATTTTTCATGAAGAGTTTTCAACATGAATTGGATGCCAATTTGGAGGTTAAGGCAATCAATTGGGTAAATAGTTTTGAATATGAATTGGATGCCAATTTGGAGGTTAAGGCAATCAATTGGGTGAAATTTGGCCAACATGAATTGGATGTCAATTTGGAGGTTAAGGCAATCAATTGGGTGAAATTTGGGGACTTACAAATTTGGGGATAAATTTGGGAATTTTGGATTAAGGCCAAAATCAAATGAATTTGAGGCTTCACTAATGCCAATTGATGGTTGATTTTGATGTATAGGAATGTCATAAAGATTTTGCAACATTAATTGAGGCCAATTGACTAGGCTATGGGTTGAATTTGGTGAGATTAGGTCATGTGGTCAAAATTGCGGTTTAGACCCAAATCAAAATTTGGCTCAAATTATGGACCAATTGAGCTTGTATTTGGTTTAGTTTGGTCATATCAAAAGTGAATTTGAGTTTAGTATGAGAATTGGGGTCTATTGAGATCAAATGGATGGACATTTGAGTTGGATTTGGGGAAATTTGGGTCTTTAAAGGGCAATTTGGGGATTTTGGGTCAAACTGGTTAAATTAGGTTATGTGGTAGTTGAGAGAAATGAAATTGGGATTATTTTAGATTTATTGGGATTTTCTGATAATTTTGGAATTTTTGGGATTTTGAGCCCAAGAGGGGTATTTTGGTAATTTGGGGGTGTTTTAGGGGCGAAAGGCCAAGATGGGTATTTTGGTAGAGTTGAGGTACCAATCATCACCAATAAGCCATGGACCAATGGAAACCCCATTTTGGGTCCTCTACATAGTGGTCTTAGCTAAACCATAGCCCTAGGGCTAGTAGGTTTAGGGGACCATCTACATGAGTATCCCAAAAGATCAAGGGATCTAGGCTAGAAATTTGAGTTCATGGTTGTGAGTGATTGTGAGTGATTGTGAGTGATTGTGAGTGTAGATGAGTGTCTTAGCTCCAGACCAACACCCAAGGTCAACCCTAAGGTCCAGCAATCCTTAGGGTGACTCATCCTGAGTTTCCCCCACAGTGACCCCACCTACTAAGTATTTAGAGGTTAGGACCAATATGTGGAACTTTAAGTTGAGTGGAGAAGGGTTTGGAATTTCTAGTGGTGAGGGTTTCATATCTTGTTTTATAGGAATAGTCCACAGTAGAAGTCCCATGCCTAGACCCTAGGCTACTAAAGAGGAAAATCTAAACCTCAACCAAAAATGAGCTCAACAAATGGACCCCCAATAGGTGGGGTGTGCTGGGAAAGCACACCGCGCATATTGCCGTTGACCGACGAGATCAACAAAAACCAATACAAACTCCTAAGTCAACAGACCCGGAAGTATGTGTAGAGTTGTGTGTGTGATTTTTTTTTACTAGAGAATTAGAAGGTGATCATCTGGTTGAAATCAAGGAGTAGGGACTCTCGCTGGGGATTAGAGAGTGGACTTTGAGCTATGAAATTGCTATGATTTCCAAAGGATGGGAGTCAGAATGTATATGTTGACCCCGAGGTGGGAATTGAAATTCAAATATCAACAAAAAAGAGAGAAAGAGAGAGAGTCGGAGCGTAAGGACTGACCTCTAATGTAATGAATCAGAAATGTAGGACTGATTCAGAAATGAGAATCGCAATGTAGGTCAATTCTCAAAAGAGAGCGTCGGAATGTAAGGACCTACCTCAAATGTAAAGAATCAGAAATATAGGACTGATTCAGAAACGAGAATTGAAATGTAAGTCAATTCTCAAAAGAGAGTGTCGGAATGTAAGGACCGACCTCAAATGTAAAGAATCAGAAATTTAGGACTAATTCGGAAACAAGAATTGAAATCGAGGTCAATTCTCAAAAGAGAGCGTTAGAATGTAAGGACCGACCTCAAACGTAAAGAATCAGAAATGTGGGACTGATTCGGAAATGAGAATTGAAATGTAGGTCAATTTCCAAAAGAGAGCATCGGAATGTAAGGACCAACTTCAAATGTAAAGAATAAAAAATGTAGGACTGATTTAGAAACGAGAATTGGAATGTAGGTCAATTCTTAAAAAAGAGCGTCGGAATGTAAGGACCGACCTCAAACGTAAAGAATCAGTAATTTAGGACTGATTTGGAAATGAGAATTGAAATGTAGGTCAATTCTCAAAAGAGAGCATCAGAATGTAAGGACCAACCTCAAACGTAAAGAATCAGAAATGTAGGACTGATTCAGAAATGAGAATTTAGGTATCAGTTTTAAGGAGAGAGTCAAAATTTAAGTATCGATCTTTAAAAGTGAGAATTGAAACGTAAATATCAATTCGAAGATGAAAGAATTGAAATGTAGGTATCAATTCAAAGATACGAGAATTTAAATGTAAGTATCAATTCAAAGATGTGAGAACTGAAATGTAGGTATCAATTCAAAGATATGAGAATTGAAATGTAAGTATCAATTTGAAGATATGAGAATTGAAATGTAGGTATCAATTCAAAGATATGAGAATCAGGATTTAGGTATTGATTTGAAGATGTGATATGAAATTTACAAAGAGCTTGTGATGTTGAATTTGCAGTAGTGTGTTATATGAGAAGGTTGATTTTGGAGAAGATTTGTAGAGTTTCGTGGAGTTTTTGTGCAAAATGTGAAATTCTGCGAGGATGTGCAAAGGGTTAATGTAGGTAACGATTGTTGTGTTGCGCGCACAAAGAGTAGGAAATTCTGAAAACGGAAGTATCCACTCAACAAGTTTGTTTTATTTTCTTGTTGTTTTTATCACAATTGATTTTTCAAAAAAAATGTGTTTTTAAAGTTTTAATTTCAATTGCTTGATAAGAAATTTATTTTGTTATTCACTCATTTATGATTATCTTTCATTTGTGTTTTGTTAGGTTGTCGAAGATTTGTTGTTTCATTCTTTGTTCATTTGAACTCTTAACCATTGCATGGTTTGCAGCTTTCATCAATCGTACAAAAAGGCAATTGACAAAAAGGCACAACTTGAGAGAAATTTCCATTAATCTGCCTCAATAAAGATGCTACAGATCAAATATAGGCTAATGCCTCAAAAGGTACATCATTTAATACATGCTGAAATGCATTGAAAGTCATCTCAAGATATGAGTACATCATATACTGATTACATCAAATACATGTCATGCTTGTTAAAAGAAAGCAAGTGAATCCTCTGCGCTTGGTATATCGAGCTCCTGATCAAGCAGACCTTCTGAGTCATGCTCCAGGATAAGAGTTCCCTTCGCATGTATTCAGAGGTACAACCTTCTCATAGCTCATACGGAAACAGTTCCTCCAACTCCGGGTCTTGCTGAAATCCATATGGTATCTTACTGTCATCCATTCTGCGGAAGGTCACGGAGACCCTACGATGTCGTACTCCTAGAATGCAGTGCTTGGCCACGTCTGCACCGTTGCCCTTGAGAACAGGTACTGAACCAAGTGGGAGAGGAATTTCCACAGCTCCTCTGAATTCACCAGGGCCGATTACATCAATTTCTTTTCCAAACAGAATATTGCTCTTACTCATGAATGAGACCGTGTAGAAAGGCCTCACAAAGTCATGATGGTCAATGCGTGGGGGAATGCAGTCACCTTCTTCGTAAATGTTGATGATGCAACAATTAGGAATGCAAGTGGCGGGTAGAATATTCCACTTAACCATTCTCTTTATCATCCACTTTATCATCGGTGGTAACGGATCCACTTGGTCGTATCTTAGGATCCCTGGTGGATTCCCCTGTGTGTCGTTTGTAAAATTGTAGCAACATTCGCACTGGATGGTGATTCTTCCCTTTCCCCGCATCCATTTCTTTGGCTCGGAGTATGTTCTTTCCATGAGAAGGCCCACTCAACCTCTATCTCCTAAATCAAAGATGCAGTTCAGAATGCTTCTTTCATCAGTTTCAGAGAAAACCGTGGTATATAGCTCTAGGCCCTCCAATATATTGATAAACTTTCCCTGAACCTCTTCATAGAACTCAAATTCTCTTTTCTTTACCTTGCTTATTTTGTAGTATTCTACCATTCCGAGAGTTGGCAGTTGCCTAGGGCATTCCTTCCTCCGGGCCTCGGTGGAAATCAAAACTGGTGCTGGCCGATCCAGAATATGAGATTCAGCCTCAAGCGGGATGTATGATCCTGGGCTCCGCGGTGCGCGTTGATCCGTCCCCAGTGGGACATACGGCTCATTTGCTACGGAATCTAAAGTTTGAGACTCGTTGGTGCTTGCAGTGTATTCTTCTATGGTACTGAAACGCTGTAGATGTAGATCGTTGCAGTCTAGGAATTCTACAAATGCGCCTGTGACTGATGTCCTGGCTGGTATCTCGACGTTGCATGTTGGGCAACCTCTGCGCAAGATATCTGGGATCGGGGGCACATCTGATTCTGTCAAAAATCCCGACTCTTCATCTATAGCTGACAGGCTGGAAGAAGTTTCTCTCAGATCTGGATCGTAGATATGTCCCTCAGGAATGGGGGTAAGAAAACCGCTCACGTTTCTTTGGCATTTGCGTTCCTGTCGCAGAAAGGCTCTATGTTTCTTTCAGCTTGCATTTCTGCGTTGCGTCCTGTGGAGTGGAGTATTTGGTAGTTGTTCACTGTGGGCAGCTATTAAGCCCCTTGCTGGAGTAGCTATCATGGAGGGCTGTCGGCTGGGCCCCTCCATTAGATCTTGTTCTGCTATCACGTTTTTACCTTTACGTGACACATCGTCTTGAGTGGTCACCCTCAACAATGAAGGTAGTCCCTTCTTTTCTTCATTGCTGACTACGCCCATTAGAGGACTGTCGTAGTCCATATCAATCTGGTTAAAATCCATGTTGAAATTTATGACACCTCCTTGTGGCGCCATCTCTTCATTCAGTGTGAGGTTCCAGTCGTCCTGGAAGGCAAAGATCAGCCTCTGTCCTGACATTTTTCTGCAGACCACAGAAAGAAACGTTAGTGGGCCAAAGTTTGGCATGAACAAGAACAAAATAGAGTATTTAATAAAGTAAATTTTAGTTTGTTTTGATAAAAAATATTAGTCATTTTATGTGTGAGTTTTGATTTAATTTAATGGAATTTTTAAATCCAAAAGTAGAAAAGAGAACGTGTGAAGTTTAAAAATTTTCTAAAAATTTTCATTATATATGAGATTATTCACAAAATTTGGACCCGTTCATAGACATATGGCCATATAGATAACCCTAAAACAATCAAGGTTTCAAAGTTTCAAAGCAAGCATAGGCAAGCGGAGGCAGGCGACATCAGGCTGCGTAATAGATTTTCAGGTATCGTCCATTTATCGGTAACATGGGTCTTTCACCCTGGAAGTCCACTAACTGGTAGGCTCCTTGTGTATAGACCTTCTCAACAACAAATGGTGACTCCCAAGTTGGCTCAAATTTTCCACCTATTTTACGGCGAGAAAGAAAAGGTTTTTTGAGCACAAGCACGAGGTCACCAATTTTGAATGTCCTTGGGTGGACCAATTTGTCATGAGCTTGTACCATCTTTGCCTAGTAGAGCTCCAAATGCTGTTATGCTTCCAATCATTTTCCCTCGAGACTTTCCACTTCTTCAAGTTTGAGTTTTGCGCTTTCTTCCGTTGTGAGTTGGTTGGCAACGGCGACTCTGAGAGATGGTGTCTGGATTTCTAGTGGTAGGATGGCCTCGGTCTCGTACACGAGCATATAAGGTGTACACTGAGTGGGAGTCCTGAAAGTCGTTCGGAAGGCCCACAAGTCTTCTAACAGTTTATTATGCCAATCCCTTTTATTTTCATCTAGTGTTTTCATCAAAATCTGTACCAGTGTCTTGTTGAAAGCTTCAGCCAGACCATTTGCTCTGGGATAGAAAATTGTAGAGTATCTTCAATCTATCTCATGTCTTCCGATGCAATTGTTGATCTTTGTGCTTTTGAAAGCTGTCCCATTGTCAGAGATTATTCTTCGCGGTAATCCGAAACAGTAGACGATTTGGCTTTTGAAAAATTGAAGGACGTGTTGTGTCGTAACCTCACGTAACGGTACTGCCTCTGGCCATTTGGAGAAGTAATCTGTAGCCGCAAGTATGAATCTGTGCGCTTTAGAAGATGAAGGGTCTATCGGACCTATTATGTCTGTGCCCTAACACTCAAACGACCACGAGGTAACAGTTGGGTGTAGCACATTCGGAGGCTGGTGTAAGACCACCCCATGCACTTGACATTGGTGACATCTTTTGGTGGTATCCATGAAACCGGACATCATTGCTGGCCAATAATATCCGAGTCTTTTAATCTTCATTTTCATTTTTGGTCCCGACTGGTGAGCGCCACATAATCCGGCATGTACTTCTTTGATAATATTTTGTGCCTCGGCTCTGTTCAAACACTGTAGCCACATTTGGTCGAACGATCTTCTGTAGAGAACATTTCCCATCAGGGCATAAGACATGGCCCTTCTTGTGATGTGATGTGCCCAGACTTGTCTTCTGTCAGCTTTCCAGTATGCAGATATTCTATTAATGGATTGCGCCAATCTTTGTTGATGTCTGCAACTGCATTTATTGTTTCTTCTTTTCCAAGTTTGTGTAGAGTTTTGAAGTCGCTTCGAGACAAGACTCATCTTCCTTGCACCGTGACTTCGATGGAATCCTCCGGGGGACACGTCATTTCCTTAGCGAGTTTTGCTAAAGCGTCGGCATGAGCATTATCTTCCCGAGGAATCTGGTCTAAAGTCACCTCATAAATCGGCTCCAGGAGCTTCATCGCGTATAGATGGTATTCTGCTAATCTTGGTTTCAGAATTTTGTATTGTCCGGTGACTTGCTGGATGACAAGTTGAGAGTCACCATAAATGGCAATATTCATTATATGCATTGAAATGGCCAACTCCAATCCGGTGATTAAAGCTTCATATTCTGCTTCATTGTTAGTACATGGCTCCTTCAGGTGGTACGAAAACCTCAACATACCCTTATCTAGCATAATAAAGATCAAACTAATCCCTGCCTTGCCTGGTATAACTGTGCCTGATCCCTTGTCTTTCCTGGCTCACGAAGCTTCATCGAAGTACATTTCCTAGTGCTGCACACTGGAAAATTCCATCTGTAGTATATTCTCGTCTCGTAGCTCGTCGTTGAGAGAGGACCAGCTGGCAGTGGGTGTGCAGTGAGAAAATCTGCTAAAATCTGTCCCTTGATAGCACGGAGGGGCACAAAAGTTATATAAAATTTCAATAAGATCATTGACCATCTCACTAAACGTTCGGAGAGTGTTGGTCGAGTCATCAAATACTGCAATGGATTAACTTTCAAATATAAGGTGATCTTATGAGAAAGCATTTAATGTCTAAGCTTTTGAGTGGCGAAAATTAGTGTCAGACAATGCTTCTCAATAGGTGGATACCTTATCTCCNTTGGTAATTTCCCAAGCTATCCTAATGTTTGGCTTCAATTTTGAGGAGAAATATTTAAGTGATTCATCCTGCCAATTTTATTTAGTTAGGGCTTAAATTCGTGTGAAACGATCACACAAATGGCCTGGAAGATGTGAGGGTTTAGGTCGTGACAAACGACAACCTCAAAATTCTAAGACGAGTTAGGTCTTATATTGTACAACAGGGCTATGCAAAGGCCTAAAGATGATGTGAGGATTTACGTTGCATAAGCAAGCAACCTCAGTCCTATGACTTTGTTGTTTAAGTCTAAGGAAGGAAAATTGGTTTGGCTGGGAAAGACAGGTTTTCTGTTCAAGATGGCCGTGCTGCCCACCATGCTAGCTCCACATTCCTCACCGCGACGAGTTTGAGTTTTCTAGCGTGTCAAGTTATAATGTCAAATCAGGTGGCCCTATGGTTGAAGTTCTTTAAATTTTATGAGGGCATATTAAGGTTGATTATAGAGACACCGGTTAGGATCCTACGGTTCCCTCGTTCCGACATCACTA
>JXCR01082350.1:148697-192459 GCA_002079205.1 Phalaenopsis hybrid cultivar
TATAGGGACTTTTCTTGAATTCTCTTAGAATGATCTTACCTACTAAATGCTAGAGGTTAAGATCAATATGTGGAATTTTAAGTTGAGTAAAAAGAATATTTTTGAATTTCTAATGGTGGGGTACCTCTTCTAATTTTCTAAGACTAGTCAATAGGAAAGTCCTATGGCTAGACCTAGGCTACTAAAGAAGTTTTCTAAACCTCAACCAAAAATGAGGTCAACAGGTTGGTTTCTACAAATTAACCCCTTTATGTTTCAAACATCAAATAAATTAATTAATATTAGAGGTTACCCATTTTCCCTTCTTGAATTAAGCTTAAATGTTAATTAAGGCAAAATCTTCAAAATTACACATTTGCCCCTAAGGCTCTAACACCTCATAATTTGTGAAATTCAATTCAAATCCCTTTGAAATTTTTATCATGCCTTATTCATGAGGCAATTGAGACATCAGGGGACAAAATGTGATTTTTAAAAATTTAATTTATTAAATTATTTTCATGCAAAATAGGATTTTTCAAAGAAAATTCCTAACTTGACCAAGGCACATTATAATCCCTTGAAATTTTTACTAGAGGTAGACTTAAACAAGAGAAGCCTTTGATCAAAATTTCATAATTCTTTGAATTCTCTGTGATTTATTAGAATTATTTTGACTTCTAAGTTATTTAATAAAAATAAAATATTTTAAATAGTGAAAATGAAGTTTTGTATCTTTGAAAAATCTTCCTGAGTTCAAAGAACTCAGAGGGGCAAGTTTTATATTTTCTTATTTTTCTTTGATTTATTAAAAATATTTTAGTGAAAACTCATTTTTTAAGCCTTTGAAAATTATTTTAAGCTTTTTAAATTCAATATCTTTATTTAGAAAATCAAGAAAAACATTCTAAACCCTCCTAAGTGATTAGGAAGCAATTTGAAATATTTCCATGAGTTTTATTATTTTTGTAATTTCATGATTTTTTAAATATCTAAAATAGGTTAAAAATTAAGTTTTATTATAATGTTATTTTATTTTTATAAAATACTCCTGATAACAAAGAACTAAAAAAATTAAGTTTCATAATTTTTTAGTTGTATTTTGATTTTTAAAAAATCTTTTAAATGCCAAGAGTGGTGTTTATCTTTAAAAATCAATTTAAGTTGTCAAATGAACTCAAAATCATTCAAGTGTTAAAAGTGGTATTTATCTTTAAAAATCAACTTAAGGTGTCAAATGAACTCAAAATATTTTAAAGTGTCAAAAGTGGTATTTATTTTTAAAAATCAACTTAAGTTATCAAATGAACTCAAAATATTTTGAAACTTTTATAATGAGTTCTCTGGATCATAAACCACAGTGGAGATCAAAAATAAAGTCATTTAAATGTTTAATTTCTCCAAAATTAATTATCTTAGTGATTTAATGTTTGTAAAGTTTAAATGCATTTTAAATGACTTGACCCATGAAATTATTTCCAAAGACTTCTCTAGTCATGGTAGACCTTCTAAAATTTTCTTAGGATTTTTAGATCAACATGATAATTTCCATGATTATTTTAAAGAAGTAATGTGAAAAATATTGGAAAGTATGGATCTCCATATAGGAACGTCCTCTGACTTTGGAAAAATCAGAGAATGTTCCCTTTGACAGAGGCTACAACATGCCAAAATTTCAAGCCAAGGTGATGTGTCAATATGCATGGAGAATCAAATGATCCCAAACATTATTTAATTAATTAAAAACAATATATGCATCAAATGGACTTGAAATTTATTCTACATTGTTCTCCTATGTTCATGAGCAAGAGGGTATTTTTATTTTATTTTTGTGATTTTTCTACACAAAGTTATGAATTTTCTAAGCATTTAAATAATTTGAAAAAGCTCTATTTATCTATTTAAACCGCGCGTGCTAATTGGATCCTAGGCAGCTCCGAAGGCATGTGTGGCGCGCTCTAGTTGGACGCCACCGTCCACGTAGCTTGCTGACTTGGCCCGCTGTTTATGTCCTGAAGCGTTGTACTGCCCGATCTCCTCTGTCCATTTGATACACGCTTGATCAGACGGCTCCCGTCATCATTCCCGATAGAATGATCCCGTGCCCGTCCACACTAAAACATTAAGTTCTCGGTCTAGACTCAACCAAATCACTTCGGGTTTGATCTTATGGACACTTCTAAGTGAGACGAACACATCCATATGGTAACCATGCAATTAAATTAAGCCTAATTAAATGGAGAATCGAAATAGGCTTGGGAGGATGTGAGGTTTTATACCGTTGCTCTAAGAAGTGAAGCTTTGATCAGAGGGGCTCGACACGTTTGTTGGTGTCCAAGGAGGCTAGGGATTGAGTCCCTGGTCTCAGTGTAAGGCCTAGGTACAAATTCGACCAAGCTCGATTTCAGGTGTTGGTCTAGAGCTATGGTGGAGGTTGTTTCAAAGGGTAATTTGATGGGGCTTTGTCTTCTCTTGCTGTTGTGAAGGGGTGGGCACAAGCAATTGAGGTTTGTTGGAGTGTGGAGGTATATTGGGTTCTGTCCGGGTTTTCGGCAAGGTTCCAAGCTCAAAATGGAGCTCCGGCAAGGGGATTCAGGGCAATGTGGTGGTTAGGTTGCACTGAGGAAGTCTCAAAGAGGCTCTGTGAGTGATTTGAGAGGCTCTCTCTAAGAAATTTTTAGCACTTCCTTTAACGGCCATGGAGGTGGCCTTTTATAAAAATGGGGCTATGGTGGCTGTCATGGCCAATTAGTGGGTGAATTGTGATGCTTAGGTGGAGGGCAGAGGAGCTCTATCAATTAATTTGGCTAAGTTGGCCCCTAGGATTGATTTTGGTGAGGTGCCATGGGAGCGGCTCGCGGTTTTGAGCTTTTTCGGCCACTAGGCCGGCCGGCCGGCTAGGGGGAGGTGGCTAGGAGCTCAGGGAACCCAGAGGAATCCATCACAACAATTTAATGCAAATGTGCTTTGATTTGGCAAAAATATCTTAAGCATGTGCATTTTTGGAAGTAAGATCCCTTAATTTGGGGGACCTTTGGTCCATGGCTTCATTTAGGTGGTCTCATGGTGTTTCGATGGGTCACTAAGTCCAACTAATGGCTGTGGTGGAATTAATTTGGTGGCTTTAGGGTGGTTAGGCCACATTTAGTGCATGGGTCCAAATGGGTGCAAATGACCAAAACTTGGGTTTGGGCTAGGTAAGCCATGTAAATTGGCCCAAATAATTGTTTAATTTAGTGTATATGATCATAAGGAACAACTTTGGTGAAGGATGGAAGTGGTTTTGAGTTCAATTGAAGGGTCAATTTGAGGGAATTTTGAACTTTAATCAATTTGGTCTTGTTGGGCTAGGCTTGGGTCTAGTTGGGGTTAGCCTTGGGTTAAGTCCAAATTGATTGTTGTAAATGGTCAATAGGGACCTCATGAAGAGTCTCCAACATGAATTGGATGCCAATTTGGAGGTTAAGGCAATCAATTGGGTGAAATTTGGGGACTTAGCCAATTTAGGGCTAAATTTGGGAATTTTGAATTTAGGCCAAAATCAAATGGATTTAAGGCTTTACCAGGGTCAATTGATGGTTGATTTTGATGTATAGGAATGTTATAAAGATTTTTGAACATCAATTGAGGACAATTGACTAGGCTATGGGTTCAATTTTGTGAGATTAGGTCATATGGTCAAAATTGGGGTTTTGAGCCAAATTAAAATTGGGCTCAAATCATGGACCAATTGAGCTTGGATTTAGTTTAGTTTGGTTTTATAAAAAGTGAATTTGAGTTTAGGATTCGAATTGGGGTCAATTGAGATCAAATTGATGGACATTTGAGTTGGATTTGGGGAAATTTGTCTTTAAAGGGCAATTTGGGGATTTTGGTTAAAGATGGTCAAATTGGCCAAATTAGGTCATGTGGTGGCTAATAAAAATGAAATTGAAAATATTTAGTATTTATTGGATTTTCTGGGAATTTTTGGAATTTTGGGTCCAAGAGGGGTATTTTGGTAATTTGGGGGTGTTGGGGGTGTTTTAGGGGTAAAAGGCCAAGTTTTGAGCCCAAGAGGGGTATTTTGGTAATTTGGGGGTGTTTTAGGGGTAAAAGGCCAAGATTTATGGAGGGGTATTTTGGTAATTTGGGGGTGTTTTAGGGGTAAAAGGCCAAGATGGGTATTTTTGTAGAGTTAAGGTACCAACGATCACCAAAAAGCCATGGACCAAGGAAATCTCATTTTGGGTCCGCTACATAGTGGTCTTATCTAAACCATAGCCCTAGGGCTAGTAGGTTTAGGGGACCATCTACATGAGTATCCGAAGAAATCAAGGGATCTAGGCTAGAAATTTGAGTTCAGGGTTGTGAGTGGTTGTGGGTGTAGATAAGTGTAGTGAGTGTCTTACCCCCAAACCAACACCCAAGGTCAACCCTAAGGTCTAGCAATCCTAAGGGTGACTCATCTTGAGTTTCTCCCACAGTGACCCCACCTACATGTATTTAGAGGTTGAGAGCAACATGTGGAACTTCAAGCTGAGTAGAGAAGAGTTTGGAATTTCTAATGGTGATGGTTCCATGTATAGTTTTCTAAGAATAGTCAATAGGAAAGTCCTATGGCTAGACCTTAGGTTATTAAAGATGAAAAACTAAACCTCAACCAAAAATGAGGTCAACAAATGGATCCCCAATAGGTGTGGTGTGTCGGGCAAGCACACCGCGTATATTGGCGTTGAACAACGAGATTAAGAAAAACCAATACAAACTACTAAGTCAAAAGACCCGGAAGTATGCGTAGAGTTGTGTGTGTGATTTGTTTCTTGTGGGGAATTAGCAGGTGATTGTCTGATTGAAATCAAGGAGTAGGGACTCTCGCTGGGGTTCAGAGAGTGAATTTTGAGTTATGAAATTTCAGGTATTTATAAAGGATGGGAATCCGTATGTAAGTGCTGACCCCAAGGTGGGAATTGAAATTTGGGTATCAATCCAAAAATAAGAATCAGATGCCATTATCCATTTAAGGTGGTCTTAAAACAGATTTCAAAAGATGAGAATAGGATGCCTTGAATTAATCAAAGGGCTTATTCCCTCAACCTCAAGAATATCGTGTAATTTGATTTGAAATGTTGAGATAGGACGGGTTCCTAAAGCAACGCGGAATTGGATGTGGAATCTTCAACCTCTAGAATTTGATTTGAAAGATTGCAATAGAATGAGAACCTAAAGCAACATGGTATCAGATGTGAAATCCTCAACCTCTAGAATTTGATTTGAAAGATTGCAATAGGATGACAACCTAAAGCAACGCGGTATCAGATGTGAAATCCTCAACCTCTAGAATTTGATTTTAAAGATTGCAATAGGATGAGAACCTAAAGCAACATGAGATCGGATGTAGAATCCTTAACCTCTAGAATTTGATTTGAAAGATTGCAATAGGATGAGCTCCTAAAGCAACGAGGTATTGGATGTAAAATCTTCAACCTCTAGAATTTGATTTAAAAGATTGCAATGGAAGGGGAACCTAAAGCAATGCGGAATCGGATGTAAAACCTTCAACCTCTAGAATTTGATTTGAAAGATTG
Source organism: Phalaenopsis hybrid cultivar (assembly GCA_002079205.1). Classification (NCBI taxonomy): domain Eukaryota; kingdom Viridiplantae; phylum Streptophyta; class Magnoliopsida; order Asparagales; family Orchidaceae; genus Phalaenopsis; species Phalaenopsis hybrid cultivar. Next base: position 154,244 of record JXCR01082350.1, read on the forward strand.
TAATAGAAGGGGAACTTAAAGCAATGCGAAATCAGATGTAGAATCCTCAACCTCTAGAATTTGATTTGAAAGATTGCGATAGGATGAGAACCTAAAGCAACATGGAATTGGATGTAGAATCCTCAACCTCTATAATTTGATTTGAAAGATTACAATAAGTTGAGCTCCTAAAGCAACGCGGTATCGGATGTAAAATCTTCAACCTCTAGAATATTGTATAATTTGATTTGAAAGAATGCGATAGGAGGGACTCCTAATGCGGAATCGGATACAAAATCCTCAACCCCTAAAATATCGTATAGTTTGATTTCAAAGATTGTGATAGGAGGGACTCCTAAAGCAACACAAAATCGGATGTGAAATCCTCAACCTCTAAAATATCGTATGAATCATTGCTAAGCAATGCAGAATTGGATGTGAAATCCTCATCCTCTAAAATAATGTGTGAACCATTGTTAAGCAATACAGAATTGGATGTGAAATCCTCATTCTCTAAAATATCGTGTGAACCATTGCTAAGCAATGTGAAATCGGATGTAAAATCCTCATCCTCTAAAATATCGTGTGAATCATTGCTAAGCAATGCATAATCAGATGTGAAATCCTCATCCTCTAAAATATCATGTGAACCATTGCAAAGCAATGCGGAATCGGATGTGAAATCCTTATCCTCTAAAATAATATGTTAACCATTGTAAAGCAATGCAAAATAGGATGTGAAATCCTCATCCTCCAAAATATCGTGTGGACCATTACAAAGCAATGCAGAATCGGATGTGAAATCCTCATCCTCTAAAATATCGTGTGAATCATTGCTAAGAAATCTGGAATCGGATGTCAAATCCTCATCCTCTAAAATATCGTCTGAACCATTGCAAAGCAATGCGGAATCAGATGTGAAATCCTCATCCTCTAAAATATCGTGTGAATCATTGCAAAGCAATGCGGAATCGGATGTGAAATCCTCATCCTTGAAAATATCATGTGGACCATTGCTAAGCAATAAGGAATCGGATACGAAATCCTCATCCTCTAAAATATCGTGAGGACCATTGCTAAGCAATGCGGAATCGGATGTGAAATCCTCATCCTCTAAAATATCATGTGAATCATTGCTAAGCAATGCAGAATTGGATGTGAAATCCTCATCCTCTAAAATATTATGTGAACCATTGCAAAGCAATGCGGAATCAGATGTGAAATCCTCATCCTCTAAAATATCGTGTGAACCATTGCAAAGCAATGCAGAATCAGGTGTGAAATCCTCATCCTCTAAAATATCGTGTGCATCATTGCAAAGCAATGCGGAATTGGATGTGAAGTTCTCATCCTCTAAAATATCGTGTGGACCATTGCTAAGCAATGCGGAATTGGATGTGAAAACCTCATCCTCTAAAATATTGTGTGAACCGTTGCTAAGTAATTCAGAATTGGATTTGAAATTCTCATCCTCTAAAATATCGTGTGAATCATTGCTAAGCAATACGGAATCGGATGTGAAATCCTCATTCTCTAAAATATCATGTGAACCATTGCAAAGCAATGCGGTATCGGATGTGAAATCCTCATCCTCTAAAATATCGTGTGAACCATTATAAAGTAATGCAGAATCGGATGTGAAATCCTCATCCTCTAAAATATCATGTGAACCATTGCTAAGCAATGCAAAATTGGATGTGAAATCCTCGTCCTCTAAAATATCGTGTGAATCATTGCAAAGCAATGCGGAATCGGATGTGAAATCCTCATCCTCTAAAATATCGTTTGAACCATTGCAAAGCAATGCAGAATCAGATGTGAAATCCTCATCCTCTAAATATCGTGTGAATCATTGCAAGGCAATGCGGAATCGGATGTGAAATCCTCATCCTCTAAAACATCGCGTGAATCATTGCAAAACAATGCGAAATCGGATGTGAAATCCTCATCCTCTAAAATATCGTGTGAACCATTGCAAAGCAATGCAGAATAGGATGTGAAATCCTCATCATCTAAAATATCGTGTGAACCATTGCAAAGCAATGCAGAATCGAATGTGAAATCCTCATCCTCTAAAATATTGTGTGAATCATTCCAAAGCAATACGGAATCGGATGTGAAATCCTCATCCTCTAAAATATTGTGTGAATCATTGCTAAACAATGCAGAATCAGGTGTAAAATCCTCATCCTCTAAAATATAGTGTTTCGAATTTATGGGAAACTAGTAGAATTTGTGAAGATTGACATTGCTGAGGAAAAATTGTGAAACTTTGTGAGATTTTGGGCAGAATGTGAAATTCTGCGGAGATATGAAGAAAACTAGTGCAGACCAAGGTAGTTGTGCTACGCAAGCAAAAAGTAAGAAACCTCAAACTCGAGAAATTTATCATTTTCTTTTCTTATTGTTAGGATTTGGGCCCAGTTTCAGACAAGCATGACGTCTGAGCTTCTAAGAATGAGTCTTTGTCTCTGAAATGTTGCAAAACACAGTACTTCTTGAAGTATCGTCCACTGACAAATGACAAGTGTAGAAAATAGTCCATCCTTAAGGTACTATCAAAACTACATTCTTTCAAGTACACATAAAAGATGCGTTATTTATACGGATACCATGGCTGAAGAGGCAACAAGTTTGTAGCTTCGTTTGTAGTAGTCATCATTTGATTTATTGCAGATTCTATAAAGGTTGTTGAAGTTGTCTTTGAGAAATATTTCTAACGTTCTTCGAGTTGAAGTTGGAGTTGTATTTGTTGGACACTGAAGGATATGACTTCAGGTTTGAATTTCCATTAACTGCTAATATCAATATCTTGTCTTGAATTTTTCTTTCTGAGCCTGAGTAGATTTTAGAATTTTGGTCGTGTGATCAAAACATTTTTCGTTTTCCAAAGATATTTCTGAGTCAATTAATAACCGACCAAAAGTCTTAAGATCGTTAAAATTTTTCTTGAATATAATATCAGAAGAATTTTTTTAAGAGAGCATTTTAAGTTTCATTAATCAGGGGAAACTCGGACACCAATTTTTTATTATACGTCCACCTCAAGCTTCTTCTCAGGGAGACTTTTCTTTTGCTTTGATTTTTTTTTCTTTTTTTTTTTCTTCAACCTTTGCACATAATCTCTTTTTTTTCTCTTTTTTTTTTCTTTTCCCCATGTTTTTTTGAGAATTACTATATCTGGCATAGCATGAATTAAACATTTTGAATGTCTTAATTCAGACACCAATTTTTTTTTATATGCTCACCTCAAGCTTCTTCTCGGGGGATTTTCACAAAATTTCTTTTTACTCCCTTTGTTTTCTGAGAATTACTATATCTGATGGAACATATTTCTGTTAAAGATTTTGAATGTCCAAATTCCCCTGACTAATAATCCTCAAATGTTTCTTAAGTCGAATTCTGGGATATTATAACTCGTTTGAAAGTCAAGACCAGTCACGTGGCAGTAAATTAAAAGGCTCATGATATCCCGAGTCAACTATTCTTATTTCAACCACACTATCTTATTTTAAAATCAACTTAGGACCTAGTTCAAATTCTTTAAAGTGGATGACTCAGATATTAGGACATTAATTTCATTCTCCCCTGAAGTCATAGTTTTATCAAAACATCCAAATTTTTCTTCAAGGTGATCATTTTTTTTTAAATATTGCACAATCTTGAACAACAACAAACCCTTGCTTTTCATTAATTGTGGTGAGAGGGATGGGATAGACTAACATTGCTCATGCTAATTTTCCATTTAAATAAAAACAGTAATACAATAGTAGCCAAGAGGCATTTCATTCGTTGGCAGTTGCATAGGAATGGGTTGGAACAAACAAATCGACTGAAATCATATTGATAGAACCTCTTTCAGGTTTCTTTCAAATATTCTTTCGAGATTTTTACATCCCCGTTCTTAAACTTCTCCTCAAGAAAGTCTTTGAAACTGCAACACTCTTCTATGGTGTGTCCGATGAATCTATGGTACGGGCAATGTCTCGGATGTCCTTTCTTTTTGGCTTCATCGGGCTTCTTTTGCTTAGGTGACCTGAACTCAGGATTCTTGATCAGACTGCATAACATCTTTTTTATTTCTTCATCTTTAAAAGAATATATCTTATTTGATCGAGTGTTCATGATTGGAACTTGTCTTTCATATGTCTGGTAAAGTATCTGCTAAGATGATTGCTGAATATTCTGACGAAGATGTTTGAAGAATTGTTGATGTTGTTCGGCTTGTATTTGCAATTTTCATTTTCCCCTACTAACCACAGCAACCGTCCCAGATTTCTTATTGAATATATTAGTTATCCTGGACTTCTCGGCCTTCTCATGAGAATCCATATGCTTGACTTCTTCTTGCAGATTGTTAGCTTTGTTAAGTAACTTCTCGAAAGAATTGATTGTGAGTCCCTTAAGCATAAAAGCTATCGGTCCATAGATGATTTTGAGTAAAATCTCAATTGCATATTGTTCTTGTAGTTGAGGCTCACACTTCATGCTAAGATTTCTCCACCTCAAAATATAATCTACTAGAGTCTCGTTAGGCTTTTGTTTTTCCATCATTAGATCTCCAATAAAAATATGATGCTGCACTCCGGCAAACCTTTTTAAAAATAACAGTTCTAACTCATCAAATGTCTTCACCGATTCGTTGAACAACTCGACATACCAATCAAAAGCAACTCCTGACAGGCTGCTGACGAACTGTTGATAGAGCAAAGCTTCGTTGTTTATTGTATTGCCACAACTAGCTCGGAAATGTGTTATGTGTTGTCTGGTATTTCCAGTCCCGTCAAATAGCTTACATTTTGGTGACACAAAACCCTTGGGGTAGGGTACTGCATCGAACTCATCCGGATAAGGTCTACCTTTTAGAATCAATGCACCACCCTTAGATTGGGTTAAGACATCTCAAACTTGCACGACCATTTGTTTAAATTCATTTTCTGTTGTGACGCTTTGGATAGAGTATTTCTTTGGTTGTTCATCATAGGTGAATTCTTTTCTTTCATTTGTAACATGAATGGTTTCTGGTTGGTTCATTTATGGAAGTGTCATCTGCGGTGATTGTGACTATCTCTGTATTGCAATCACGGAGGTCATCAATTCTTCAAATTTCTTTTCGAGACGATTGATCTGTTCATCCCTTTGTTGGGTGGCCCCTTGTCTCTCATCCGCAGCATTTTCCACAACAGAAGATGGAGCATCACGCACAGATAACTCGGTCTGGGTCTCGACGACATTGATTTATGTTAATCCTTCATCCATGTAATATGACACTTTATAATCTTCATCATTCATATATTTTCCTTATTCTTCAGATAATCGCACAATATTGGCTCAGAGTCTCTCCAGCTTAGCGTTGATTGACCTTCCTTTGATTACTTTTAGGTCAATTGGGGATTTTTGAAGAGTGTCATTTCTTTTGTTGAGCACCGATGTGGTTGTGTAGAAGTTAATTGAATCAACTGAAATCATATTTATGGAACCTTTTTTAGGTTCTTTCAAATACTCTTTCAGGATCATTACATTTCCACTTTTGAAATTCTTCTCCAAGACAATCCTTAAAGACAAAGCAATTTTCTATGGTGTGGCCGAGTAACTGATGGTATAGACAATAGAAGACAAAGCAGTTTTCTATGGTGTGGCCGAGTAACTGGTGTTATGGACAATATTGAGGATGATATTTCATATTGGCTTCCTCTGGCTTTTTCAGGTTTTGTAGACTAAATCCTTGTTCCTTTAGCAATTCATGGAACATCTTCGACACGGCTTTCTCTTTGAAGGAATACACCACTTTTTGTCATTCTACCAAGGATATACTCTTATTCTTTGCTCGGTATGATCTTCTCTGAGGAGTTTGTTGGCTAGACTGGCCATATTGTTGCGCTTGTTGTTGGCGAGATTGTCGAGGTTGTTTGGCTTTCAAAATTTCTTGGTTGCGGTTCCTTTCCTGTGCCTTTATCAGTTGTGCAGGCTTTGAATTGGACCTAATCTCGAATCCAGAAAGTAATGAGGCATAAACGTCAACTGATCTTCCTCATGTAGAATATCTTCTCCCTTACTCGGTAAAATAGTTGGCGTGGTGACGGTGAATCTGGTAGTTGGAGCAGAAATAGTTCTCGGAGAAATTCCAACGCTTCCAATTACAGACTTTTCAACAGCAGTAGGGCTCTTTTCAATCAACACCTTTGAAGGGGAGAATTCTTTGATAGACTTCAAGTTGAACTCCATAATAGGCTCTACGGACTCATCTGTTTCAAATTTCATCACCGTGACGGCCACCTTCCCGAACTTAACTCCAATATCATCGAACCCTTGTCCAAATTTAATAACTGCCAGTTCAGTCAGTTCATCTTTATTGACAACGAACTCCATTGCAGAGGCAAAATAAAAGATTAACCTTGGGGAAGACATTGTCTCTATCATTTGAATAATTTTTGAAAGTCAGCGATGTCTCGTGCTTTGCAGTTTCGACAGAAGTACTTAAATTGACGCACGTGTCTTATAAATTGGGCATCCCTTATTATTTTATTTTTCAAATTTTTTATTTACTTGTGACTAAACAATCAAAGAGTTGCAACTAGCAAATTGAATAAGCATGAAGTGGTGCAACGACATGGCTTGATTCACAGAAAAGCAAACCCAAACCCAAAGGAGACGAAGAAATGCAAAGTTTAGGACCCAATGCAGAACCAACTTTACAACACACAATGCCCAGGCGGAACTACTCCACCAACACACCTATTGGGGATCCAACCCGACATGAAAATTTAAAGAGTCCTTAATGGCCTTCTGAACCCCTCTGTTCAAAGATGGTTGAACAGCTAGTCCNATAAGATAACTTTAATCTTATCCGGATTGATCTCGATTCCCCGATGACGGACAACGAATCCTAGAAATTTCCCGGTGGTTACGACAAATGCGCACTTTATGGGATTCATTTTAAGGTCATATCATCGTAACCGTTCAAACACGATCCTCAAATTGTACAAATGGTCTTTTTTTTTTACTTTTGATGACCAGATCATCCACATAGCATTCTACTTGATGTGAATGAGGTCGTCACAAATCTTCGTCATTGCACGTTGATATGTCGCTCCGGCATTCTTTAGGCCGAATGACATCACAATGTAGCGGAAGATTCCAATCGGTGTTCTGAAAGCTGTAAGCGCTGCATCCTCTGAGCCATCTTGATTTGGTTATACCCAGATGATCCGTCCATGATGGAGAAAATTTCATGTGTTGAAGCGATATCCACCATCATTTCTGGTATAGGTAGTGGAAACACATCTTTTGTACATGCTTTGTTCAAATCTCTGAAGTCGACACAAACGCAGATCTGTCCATTTTTCTTTTTAAATGGTATAATATTGGCTAACCACGTGGGGTACTGCTCTTCTTTGACAAAGTTGGCGTCTATCAATTTCCTTACCTCGGCGATGACTTGTTGTTCTATTTCGAGGCGTATTCTCCTAGGAGCTTGTTTTACTGGGGTTACATTCTTATAAACCCCAAGTTTATGGACTGCAACCTCTGCTGACAGCCCTGGCATTTCATCGTAGCTCCATGTGAAGCAATCTCTGAACTCTGCCAATAGTTTGACCAGCTATGCAGACTCTTGGTCATCAAGTAGAGAACTTATAAATGTAGGACGGGATCGTTCTTCAGTCCCGAGGTTAATCTCTTTCAATTCATCGATAGTGGATTTAATTTCTTCCTCTCTGGCGGAGCATCTTCTATTGGTTGATCAGCAGAGTCATTCTCTATATCGAGACAATCCTCTTCTGACTCACTAGTAACAACCATGCAAAATTACGAATCATCTTCTATTGGTTGATCAGTAGAGTCATCATCTACATCGAGATAATCTTTTTCTGACTCACTAGTAACAACCATGCAAAATTCAGAATCATCGACTGGTCCAACATAACCAAATCCGACACCTTCTTTTGAATTGGTAGTTCGTCTTTTAGTATTCCACAATTTTTCAAAGAGTTGAAATTTATCTTTTAGCATTTGTTTTGGTAACCGTCCCTATTGAATTAACTTTTGAACAGCAAGGCAAGAAGTGGCATTCATTTCGGTAAGTGTCCCTGTTGAATTAACTTTTGAACACAAGGCGAGAAGTAACCAAAAGGAAATTCCATTAATTCATTACAATCAACATCCAAATTTACATGTTTTTCAACCTCAGTAGAGGTAGAAGCACGGTAAAATTTAATCGGCTTTGAACCAACACTACGGACTTCCTATTCTAAATGCTTTATCTTTTGAGAGAGAATCGGAGTGAGGGTCATAGTATCCACATAGTGGTTTATCCGATCATACATGGTTTCATATTCATTCCTCTCTGTATCTTCTAGGGATATCTCGTACTGAGGCTTCTTTTGTTTTGTCATCATTATTTCAACTTCAGAACTGTCTTCATCACCAATGTTGATAGCTGGCCTAGTCCGTTCAACACTTAAATTGATCTTTCCTCGTCCACGTCCCCGACCTCGACCTCGAGTGCGTGAACTAGAAGAACCTCCACCAACTCATTGTAAGGGAGTGGTAGAAGGTTGTTGAAGCGGAGTAGTAGAGTCTCCTTTTTGTGATCCTTCTGAATCTTTATCTTTGTGTGTCAAAATTTTGCGCGAGAAGATAGTCTTCTTTGGAGGTGCGTTGTAAGCAGCGTCTTCATGGATACCAACTTCATGCACTGAAAACGGTTGTAGGTCTCCCTTGATGCAATTTTCTTTACCATCTTTTCAATATTTAATGCACTGGTGTAGGGATGATGGAACCATGTTATGCTCATGAATCCACGGTCGACCCAATAGAGCGTTGAAAGAGGTCTCGGCGTCGATGATATGAAATTTAACGGTTGTTACAAGTTCTCCAACCTTCATAGGTAATGAAATTGATCCAAGGGCTCTTTCTCCCTTTTGGTTGAATCCTCTTAACATCATCTTATCGGGGATGAGCTCCTGAACGTCGAAGTCCAAATATGCTAACGTCCGTAGACTCATCAAGTTAAGAGATGCTCCAGGATCCACTAAAACTATGGATAACACAAATTTGCCAATGTTGACGGAGATGTAGAGCGGATGGTTGTGGTCGGCGGTACCGAGCAGCAAGTCTTCATCTGTAAAGGTTACCCCTGGTTGTTCTCTCAACGAGCAAACTTCATCTGAAGATGTGCTAGCCAACTGAGCTAAGAAAATTTTTGGATCTAGCAAAGCTGTAACTAGAGATTCTCTAATCTCCTTTGATAGGATATGAGCGTCATAGATGCTTAGTCGGGTAGGCAACTTCCTAAGATGTGCTAGCACGTTGTAGTCTAGTTTGTATGATCCTCTGATTTTGTCTTGATTATGTGGTTCTTCCACTGGCGAAGGTGGGGGTACCTCTTCTCGAGTCATTATCTGTTTTCCTTTGCTGCTGGAGCTATTCTTGGTGGTAACACCTTCCCGCTTCTTAAGTTGACTTCTGTGACTTCTTCTTCTTGAGATATCATTATTGAATCTTCTGGTGTCTTTTCCTCCTCGTTGGAAAGATCTAAGTTGATGGCAAATGGTGCACCATGACGCTCGAGAGTTGGCTCTTCGTATCGGTGCTGTCGTAAGTGATATCGTTGATGTCTTCTTTAGAATTGACAACAAGTTCATCGGACTTAAGTACAATTTAAGGATCATTTTGGGGATTGAGATCACAACTAGCTTGGTTATAATCAGTCACCTTATTACCAGAAATAGTCAAAACGTAGCCTAAATCACAACCATTATATTCATAAGACCCCGGAGGGACAAAAAGATAATCATATAAAGTCAAGGGTTTGAGGACTTTCTTCCCTAAATCCGAGACAACCAATCTAGTAGAGGTAGGCCCTATCCTAGCCCCCGTGCTATCAATCTAGGCAGTGACACTTTTCTTTTTCTTGTTCTTTGCCCTTGATGATGACGGATTTTCTGGTGAAACCTTCATCTCGGGCTCGATATGCTGCAGACTCTGAATGGAGGCTTGTTTTGATGCAGACTGTAGCTTGTTCAGTTTCTTCTTAGATGATCTGTTTCATACCTCATTCCATCCTTCTTCGGTATTTGTAGAAGCTTGTTTTGATGAATCCTGTATTCGATTGAGGACCTTCTTGAGTTCATCCCAAGTTGTACTCCATCAATCTGTTCCGACATATGGATCAATTGGGGAGATTGACTCAGTTGAAATCATGTTTATGGAACCCTTTTCAGGTTCTCTCAAAAACTCTTTTAGGATTGTTATATTATCTTCATTGAGGTTCTTCACGAGCCAGTCTTTAAAGATAAAACACTTGTCTTTAGTGTGCCCGAGCAACCGGTGGTACGGGCAATATTTTGGTTCATTCCTCTTATCCACCTCTTCGGGTTTCTTTGGATCAAGTAGTTTGAATTCTGGTTTGTTGATCAATCTGTTGAATATTTTAGGTACAACTTCATCATTGAAGGAGTAAACAACTTTCTGTCGCTCTAACAGGGATATTCTTTTACCCGCTGGTCGAGGTGATCCCTCTTGAGACGGCCGTTGGTTGGATTGACTGCTCTGTTTCTGAGGGTACTATCACGAAGACTGACGATGATCTTCTGCATATATCTTTATCGGCTTCTTTCCTTTGTCGACAGTTGCGACTACCCCTGATTTCTTTTCAAACAATCTAGTCACCTTAGCCTTTTCATGTGGCTCCATGTGTTTCCTTTCTTCTTGCAAACTGCTAGCTTTACTGAGTAGCTTCTCAAAGGATTTGATGGTGAGCCCCTTAAGCATGTAAGCTACTAGACCATGAATGCTTTCGAGTAGAATCTCAATCGCTTGATGTTCCTGTAGCTGAGGTTCACATTTCATGCTAAGGTTTCTTTGAGTAAAATCTCAATCGCTTGATGTTCCTGTAGCTGAGGTTCACATTTCATGCTAAGGTTTCTCCACCCAAAATATAGTCTGTCAAGTTTTCATTAGGCTTCTGCTTCCTATCATGAGCTCTCTAATAGACACATGATGTTGCACCCCAGCAAATCTTTTCACAAATAACTGTTCCAACTCAGAAAATATTTTAACTGATCCTTTAGGCTGGTCAGCGTACCAGTCGAAAGTAATCCTTGACAAGCTGCTACCAAACTGCTGGCAGAGTAGAGCTTTGTTATTCCTTGTGTTTCCACAATTGGCTCGAAAATGTGTTATGTATTGTCTGGGATTTCCTGTCCCATCGAATATCTTGAAGTTTGTGGTCACAAAACCCTTGGGGAAAGACACGACATCAAATTCTTTCGGGTAAGGTCTACCCTTTTAAATTGATGCACTGCCCTTGGACTGGGCTAAGGCATCCCGTACTTGTTCAACCATTTGCTTGTACTCTTTTTCTGGCATGGCACTTGATGGAGAATCCTTCTTTGGTTGTTCTTCTTTATCTATCGAAGTAGCCTCCCTTCTTTCATCTGCGATGTGTATGATTTCTGTCTGATTAATCTCTTAAGAAGCCAATCTTGGTGCTTGTGATTGCCCCTGAATGGTGGCCATGGCGGTCATAGCTGCAGTCATCTCTTCTATTCATTTCTCCAATAGAACAACTTGCTCATCCCTGAGAAGGATAACCCTACGTAGCTCATCTATGGTGTTCTCTTTAATGTGAGGTTGAACCTCGCGCGCAGATGTGGTAGCTCTGATTTCGATCAAATGGACATCCATAAAATCTTCCTCCAAGTAATCAGTGTAATCAAAATCCTCGTTGTCACTATTGATGGAAACTTCGTGTTCTCGAGCCAACTCAGAAATCTCGATCCTGAGTTTCTCAAATTTTTTCTCAATTATCGATTCCTTAATTGCTTTAACATCTGGAGGACCTTGATGGAAATCCTTAACTTGTTCCTCCATCTCGCTGGCTATTGTCGCGACGATGTCAGATATTTCAGGCACTGGTTTTACTTCTTATCCTGCAGACTTACTGAATTGAATCGGTGCAGTGACCTTGGGTACCCATACCTTATTCTTCTTTGATGATGATACCTTAGGACGGGACATCTTAGTAGAGACATAGGTATGTCGAGGGAAGGTATGCTCCCCATGGTGTAGACCGGCTACAGTGTCAGGTAATCGTCTTGTCTTTCTTTCTATGATTGTAGGAATAACGGGTAAACTTCTCGGACCCAGTCTTAACTTAATCGGTCGGCGACCTGCGGTCCTCGTGGTGGTATGATTGGTGGTGGCTACAGCAGTATCAGCTTGGCTTCCCAAACGGACCCAGACGGCAACACGGGTAGGTGACTTTATAGTCGACCTATGATATTGTCTAGCAGACTTAATATCCTTCAAAACTTCATTCTTCATATGAGGTGAAATTGCATGTCCCACTCGTTTAAGTAATCCACTATCAGAACATCCTTCTTTAATAGCAAGCCTTCTAAAAACTGCACTAACTCGGGTGATGGGGCTGAATTTCTTTCCCTTCTCACCATGTCCATGAGGTGGTAGTAATGCGCCAGCAATCTTCCGGATACTCTCATATCCATCAGTATCTGTCAGAGGATGGAATCTACTCCCTCGTAAGAGTGGATAAAATTCCGGTAATACCTCCTCAACTTGATGAGGCTCCTCCTCCTCAGGTGTGTTCTCAGGAGTCTGGGCTTCAACTTGATGAGGCTCTTCCTCATCTGGTGTGTTCTCAGGAGTCTGGGCTTTGATGGCCCTCCGAATTCTCCTATTGCAGTTCCTCCTTTGAGTTTGGGTGAGTGGTACTGTCCTTGAGCTTGACCCGATTTCAAACACAGGTGGTTGGAAAGTTAATCCCTCAGCCGAATCTTCGACAATCATCACTTCCTTCCCCTTGGCAGCAGCGGGGATAGCAGGTTTGGCAGATGTCGTGACGGCAGCAGCTTTAGCCTTCTTGCCAGCAGGGAAGTCTTGAAGGCAATTCATACTGAATTCTGAAGATGGCTCTTGAACTTCCGGGGCAGCGATCTTCATTAACACGAACGGGGCTTTCCCGAGGATAACCTTGAGGTCTTCAAATCCAGCTCCGAACTTGATGGTCGTAGCGACATTACGGGCGTTGCGGTCCATTAGCAGGTTGCAGGAAAAGGTGAGCATTGGGTAGGCCATCGTAGCGGGCTTTAAAACAAAAAGTTTTAGGGTTAGCTATATGGCCAAAAAAAACTCGTAATCGTTAGTGCAAGCACTGAAAGTAGAGGTTAATATGTAGACCGGGCGGATCTTAATTTACAGGTAATTTTAACATCTTTTTTCAAAAAGGTGTAAAAATTAATTAATATTTTAAAGTGCGTGTAGCACAACACAATTTGGTTTAATTTGCGAAGTAGCAAATCAAATGTGAAATGGAGTTGTGAAAAATTTTAGGACCCATTGCAGGACCCAATTCAATGCAAAAAATGCCCAGGTAGAATTAGTCCACCGACACATCTATTGGGGCTCCGACCCCACATGAAAATTTAAAGTCCTTAATGGCCTTCTAAACCCCTCTGTTCGTAGATGGTTGAACTGCTAGTCCTGAAGTCCAAGGAGTTAGCTGTACTTTCTCAAGATAGAAATGGGTAAAGTACGCCAACAGAAGAAGGGTAATTTGGTCCAAGAGGGACATGGACATATTACCGATGTGTGAATATAATATTTCTTGACTTGTATGGAGAGAAAAACTATTCTCCAGCGGAGTCGCCATAAGTTGTCGGCGATATTTCGGGTTGATTTGTGGGGTTGCCCATAAGAAGTTGTCGGTCGCTGGAATCAAAATCCCTTCGCCCGCTTCGGAAGGACATTGAAGTATGAAATCAAACTGACCCCATATTTTTCATAGTTTTAAAAAGCACTGTACCTCAAATCTTGTATCTATCCCGAAGGATAAGCACAAGAATTCAGGATGAGGCTCGATCAAATAAACTAAGGAAAGTATGACGTCTGTTTGTTCTGTGAAACCTTTGTATTTGCCGACAAGTTCCCCTANCAGAAATGGGTAAAGCATGCCAAAGGAAGAAGGATAATTTGGTCGAAGAGGGACATGGAAATATTACCAATGTGTGAAGATAATATTTCTTAATTAGTATGGAGATAAAATCATGTCCCCAGTAGAGTCGCCAGAAGCTGTCGGCGCTACTTTTGTGGGTGGTTTGGTTTGGGGAGGAGTTGCCCATAAGAAGCTGTTGGTCATCTGAAATAGAAATCTCGTTGCCCGCTTCGGAAGGACGTTGAAGTATGAAATCAAACTGACCCCATATTTTTCATAGTCAAAATGAAAGAGCACTGTACCTCAAATCTTGTATCTATCCCGGAGGATGAACGCAAGACTTGAGGCTGAGGCTCGATCAAATAAACTAAGGAAAGTATGACGTCTGTTTGGTCTGCAAAAACATTGTATTTGCCGATAAACTCCCCTATTTAATATAAATGATTAAATAAGGTTTATATTAAGCTGGGTTCGGACATGCTTCCTATAAGGGANCAGATATTATTTCTTGATTTGTACGGGGAGAAAAGCTTGTCCCCAGCCGAGACGCCAGAAGCTGTCGGCGTTATTTCGGGTTGGTTTTTTGTGTTGCCCGTAAGAAGCTGTCAGCCATCAGAATCGAAATCTCGTCGCTCGCTTCGGAAGGAAGTTGAAGTATGAAATCAAACTAACCCCATATTTTCCATAGTTTAAAAACAAAGAGCACTGTACCTCAAATCCCGTATCTATCCCGAAGGATAAACACAAGAATTGAGGATGAGNTCATTTTTTATTATCTTTCTATAGTTCCATTCTTTCATTTTCTCCTTATATACCTGTCGGCGCTATTTCGGGGGTTGAAGGGGAGTTGCCCGTAAGAAGCTGTTGGTCACCGGAAATGAAATCCCGTCACCCGCTTCGGAAGGACGTTGAAGTATGAAATCAAACTGACCCTATATTTTTCATAATATAAAATGAAAGAGCATTGTACCTCAAATCCTGTATCTATCCAGAAGGGTAAACACAAGACTTGAGGATGATTCTCGATCAAATAAACTACGGAAAGTATGATGTCCATTTGGTCTGCGAAACCTTTATATTTGTCGACAAGTTCCCCTATTAAATATAAAGGATTAAATAGGGCTTATATTAAGTTGGGTTCGGACATGCTTCCTATAAGGGCAAGCCCCTATAGTTAATTACATCCAAATGACCAAAAGTCACCTAAGAAGACTCTTGATAAAAATCAAGAAAATTTATCTTCAAGGAATTTCAAAGGGTAGGACTATCTAAGAAGACTCTCAATAAAAATCAAGAAATATTATCTTCAAGGAATTTCAAAGGGTAGTAGAAGACTCTCGATAAAAATCAGGAAATATTATCTTCAAGGAATTTCAAAGGGTAGGACTCTAGCTCTCGATAAAAATCAGGAAATATTATCTTCAAGGAGTTTCAAAGGGTAGGACTTTTCAATGAATTGGATATAGAGGTGTGAAAGGGGATTGGTTCAAATTTGGAATATTTTATTTTATAATTCAAAGGAAGAAGAACTAGGGGATGTCATGGATCCAGAGGAGAACCTCGGTGACTTCCCAAGCTATCCTNGTAATTTAGTTGAAGTTGTAGTTTTGCGTGATGTTTGTGATTAAATTTTGAGTTGTTTTATATTTTAAATGTTGTGGTGGTCAATTTTATCTTGGTTAATTTTAATTTTGGTTTTGGTTATGGTTATGTGGCTATCCTGATGGTTTTAATTTTCATGCAGGGTGACATCTTTGTTTAGCATGCAAATTTGCAGGTATAAAAAAAAAGTACAGTATGAAACTACAAGAAAGACAACGCTGAAAACTGTAAAAGTGTACCTAGCGAGTCTTCTCGTTCCACCACTTGAAACTTAAAATGCATGTTAAGGCGGTATGTGAAAGAGCAGGAAAAGTAAGGTTTTGGTAATTTTCCTAACCCTATGTCATATTTTGGTGAGTCCTTAAAAGTTTAATTAAGGATGATTTCATTGAGCGAAGCATATTAAGTTTAATAAGCCTCTCATTAAAAGTTTAATTAAGGATGATTTCATTGAGCGAAGAATATTAAGTTTAATAGGCCTCTAAACCTATGTCATATCTTGGTGAGTCCTTAAAATTTTAATTAAGGATGATTTCATTGAGTGAAGAATATTAAGTTTAATAGGCCTCTGAGGTATCCCGTTAGGAGGGAGAAGCAGGTCCATTCCTCCCTCTCACCAACTGGTGAAAAGCCTCGAGTCTATTTAAACTTATTATGTTGCTTAATGGTTCATCCTGTAAATAACCTTAATGCTCAGTGCACATTGAAGTCTCACTTATCCCTAAGAAAAGGGTAATTATCATTTGTCACTTAACTTGAAAATTATGTGAGTGAAAACCTTTAAAAAGGCAAGTTAATGTAATTTGAACATTTAGCCAAATTTCAATCCTAATTGGGCTTAATGAATTTCAAGGATGTTTGATTTAGTTATGTTTATTTCTCTAATCCTCATTTAGTTAATTTTGATTTAGCTTAAGTCACCACTAAGCCTTTAAGACCTAGGTGAGTGTCTTAATTAGTTTTGAAAAGGGTTAAACCTTAAGTGGTCATGATCCAAAATTTGGATTTTATTTAAAAATCAAAATAGGGGTATTAAATGATTAAATATTAGCTTGAAAAGTCGTACCCTTAAGTCCAGGATCATTTAATTTTAATAAACTTCCAAATTTTAATATTTAGAAGTTTATTAACCTTATTTAAGAAAGTGAGGTTGGTTTCTACCATTTAACCCCTTTATGTTTCAAAAATCAAATAAATTGATTAATATTAGAGGTTACCCATTTTCCCTTCTTGAATTAAGCCTAAATGTTAATTAAGGCAAAATCTTCAAAATTACACATTTGCCCCTAAGGCTCTAACACCTCATAATTTGTCAATTTCAATTCAAATGCCTTTGAAATTTTTATCCTACCTCATTCATGAATCAATTGACACATCAGAGGAGAAAATGTGATTTTTCAAAATTTAATTTTATTTATATAATTATTTTCATGCAAAATAGGATATTTAAAGAAAATTCCTAACTTGACCCAGGTACATTATAATCCCTTCAAATTCTTACTGGAGATAGACTTAGACCAGAGAAGCCTTTGATCAAAACTTCATAATTTTTTGAATTCTCTGTAATTTATTAGAATTATTTTAAGTTCTAGGTTATTTAGTAAAAATAAAATATTTTAAATAGTGAAAATTAAGTTTTGTTTTTTTGAAAAATCTTCCATAGTTCAAAGAACTCAGAGGGGTAGGTTTTATATTTTTCTTATTTTTCTTTGGTTTATTGGAATTATTTTAGTGAAAACTCATTTTTTTAGCCTTTGAAAATTATTTTAAGCTTTGAAATTCAATATCTTTATTTAGAAAATCAGGAAAAACATTCTAATCCCTCCTAAGTGATTAGGAAGCAATTTTGAACATTTCCATGAGTTTTATTATTTTTGTGATTTTTATGAATTTTTTAAATATTTAAATAAGGTTAAAAATTATGTTTTTAATATAAATGTTATTTTATTTTTATAAAATACCCCTCATCACAAAGAACTCAAAAAACTAAGTTTCATAAATTTTTGAGTTGTATTTTGATTTTTTAAAAAATTATTTAAATGCCAAGAGTGATGTTTATATTTAAAAATCAATTTAAGTTGTCAAATGAACTCAAAATATTTTGAAACTTTTATAATGAGTTCTCTGGATCATAAACCACAGTGGAGATAAAAAAATCAAGTCATTTAAATGCTTAAGTTCTCCAAAATTAATTATCTTAGTGATTTAATGTTTGCAAAGTTTAAAAGCATTTTAAATGACTTGACCCATGAAATTATTTCCAAAGACTTCTCTAGTCATGGTAGACCTTCTAAAATTTTCTTAGGATTTTCAGATCAACATGCTAATTTCCATGATTATTTTAAAGAAGTAATGTGGAAAATATTGGAAAGTATGGATCTCCATATAGGAACCTCCTCTGACTTTGGAAAAATCAGAGCATGTTCCTCTTGACAAAGGCTACAACATACCAAAATTTCAAGCCAAGGTGAAGTGTCAATATGCATGGAGAATCAAATGATCCCAAATAATATTTAATTAATTAAAAATAAAATATGCATCAAATTTACTTAAAATTTATTCAACATTGTTCTCCTCTGTTCACTAAGCAAGAGGGTATTTTTATTTTATTTTTGTGGTTTTTCTAAACAAAGTTATGAATTTTCTAATTTAAGGGTATTTAAATAAATAAGAAAAAAGCTCTATCTATTTATTTAAACCGCACGTGCTGACTGTATCTTAGGCAGCTCCGAAGGCATGTGTGGCGCGCTTTGGTTGGACGCCGCCGTCCACGTAGCTTGCTGGCTCGACCCGCTGTTTATGTCTCCAAGCGCTGTCCTGCCTGATCTCCTCTGTCCATTTGATACATGCTTGATCAGACGGCTCCCGTCATCATCCCCGATAGAATGATCCCGTGCCTGTCCACACTAAAACCTTAAGATCTCGGCCTAGACTCAACCAACGGGTTTCGTGCCCGTCCAGACTAAAACCTTAAGATCTCGGCCTAGACTCAACCAAATCACTTCGGGTTTGATTTATCCACACTAAAACCTTAAGATCTCTGCCTAGACTCAACCAAATCACTTTGGGTTTGATCCTACGTTCACACTAAAACCTTAAGATCTCGGCCTAGACTCAACCAAATCACTTCGGGTTTGATCCTATGAATTCTTCTAAGTGAGACGAACATATCTATACGGTTAATAGGCCATGAAATTAAGCCATTATAATCGTCTAAGTGAGACGAACATATCTATACGGTTAATAAGCCATGAAATTAAGCCATTGTAATTCTAAGTGAGACGAACACATCCATACGATAATCATGCAATTAAATTAAGCCTAATTAAATAGAGAATCGAAATAGGCTCGTAATGATGTGAGGTTTTATACCATTTGTCTAAGAAGTGAAGCTTTGATCAGAGGGTCTCGGTACGTTTGTTGGGGTCCAAGGAGGCTAGGGACTGAGTCCCTGGTCTCGGTGTAAGGCCAAGGCACAAATTCGATCAAGCTCAATTTCAGGTGTTGGTTTAGAGCTATGGTGGAGGTTGTTTCAGAGGGTAATTTGATGGGGCTTTGTCTTCTCTTGCTATTGTGAAGGTGTGGGCACAAGAGTTTGAAGTTTGGTGGAGTTTGGAGGTGTATTGGGTTCTGTCCTGATTTCCGACAAGGTTCTAAGCTCAAAATTGAGCTCCGGCAAGGGGATTCAGGGCAATGTGGTGGTTGGGTTGCATTGAGAAATTCTCAAAGAGGCTCTGTGAGTGATTTGAGGGGCTCTCTATAAGAAATTTTCAGCACTTCCTTTAACGGCCATGGAGGTGGCCTTTTATAAAAATGGGATTATGGTGGCTGTCATGGCAAATTAGTGGGTGTATTGTGATGCTTAGGTGGAGGGAAGAGGAGCTCTATCAATTAATTAGGCTGAGTTGGCCTCTAGGTTTGATTTGGGTGAGGTACCATGGGAATGGCTCTCAGTTTTGAGCTTTTTTGACCACTAGGTCAGCCGGCTGGCCAGGGGGAGGTGGCTAGGAGCACAAGGAACCGAGAGGAATCCATCACAACAATTTAATGCAAATGTGCTTTGATTTGGCGAAGATATCTTAAGCTTGTGCATTTTTGGAAGTAAGATCCCTTAATTTGGGGGACCTTTGGTCCATGGATTCATTTAGGTGGTCTCATGGTGTTTGGTTTGGTCACTAAGTCCAACTAATGGCTGTGGTGGAATTAATTTGGTGGCTTTATGGTGGTTAGGCCACATTTAGTACATGGGTCCAAGTGGGCGCAAATGGCCAAAACTTAGGTTTGGGCTAGGTTAGCCATGTCAATTGGCCCAAATAATTGTTGCATTTGGTGTAGATGATCATAAGGAACAACTTTGGTTAAGGATGGAAGTGGTTTTGAGTTCAATTGAAGGGTCAATTNTTGGGGACTTAGCCAATTTGGGGCTAAATTTGGGATTTTAAGATTTAGGCCAAAATAAAATGGATTTAAGGCATTAAAAAGGTCAATTGATGGTTGATTTTCGTGTATAGTAATGTTATAAAGATTTTTCAACAATAATTTAGGCCAATTGACTAGGCTATTGGTTCAATTTGGTGAGATTAGGTCATATGGTCAAAATTGGGGTTTTGACCCAAATCAAAATTGGGTTCAAATCATGGACGAGGTCATATGGTCAAAATTGGGGTTTTGACCCAAATCAAAATTGGGCTCAAATCATGGACCAGGTCATATGGTCAAAATTGGGGTTTTGACCCAAATCAAAATTGGGCTCAAATCATGGACCAATAATATGGTCAAAATTGGGGTTTTGACCCAAATCAAAATTGGGCTCAAATCATGGACCAATTTGAGCTTAATTTGGTTTATTTTAGTTATATGAAAATTGAATTTGACTTTAAGATTGGAATTGGGGTCAATTGAGATCAAATTGATGGACATTTGAGTTGAATTTTGGGAAATTTGGATTAAAGGGTAATTTGGGGATTTTTGTTAAATATGGTCAAATCGGCTAAATAGGTCATGTGGTAGTTAAAAAAAAGAAATTGAGAATATTTAGGATTTATTGGGATTTTCTGGGAATTTTTGGAATTTTTGGAATTTTGGGTCCAAGAGGGGTATTTTGGTAATTTGGGGGTGTTTTAGGGGTAAAAGGCTAAGATGTGTATTTTGGTAGATTTAAGGTGCCAACCATCACCAAAAAGCCATGGACTAATGGAAATCCCATTTTGGGTCCTCTACATAGTGGTCTTAGCTAAACCATAGCCCTAGAGCTAATAGGTTTAGGGGACCATCTACATGAGTATCCCAAAAAATCAAGGGATCTAAGCTAGAAATTTGAGTTCAGGGTTGTGAGTGATCGTGAGTGCAAATAAGTGTAGTGAGTGTCTTAGCTCCAGACCAGCACCCAAGGTCAACCCTAAGGTCTAGCAATCTTAAGGGTGACTCATCTTGAGTTTCCCCCACAGTGACCCCACCTACTAAGTATTTAGAGGTTGAGAGCAACATGTGGAACTTCAAGCTGAGTAGAGAAGAGTTTGGAATTTCTAATGGTGAGGGTTCCATGTCTAGTTTTCTAAGAATAGTCAATAGGAAAGACCTATGGCTAGACCTTAGGGTACTAAAGAGAGAAAACTAAACCTCAACAAAAAATGAGGTCAATAATGCAGCACTTACGGCTTTCAAAACATCGATTGGAATTTTCTGCTACGTAGTGATGTTGTTCGGCCTAAGGAACGCCGGAGTAACATATCAGCGTGCAATGACGAAGATTTTTGACGACCTCATTCACAACCAAGTAGAATGTTACGTGGATGATTTAGTCATCAAAATTAAACGGTAAATAGACCATTTGTACGATTTGAGGATCGTGTTTGAACGGTTACGACGATATGACCTTAAAATGAATCCCTTAAAGTGTACCTTCGATGTTACCTCTGGGAAATTTCTAGGATTCGTTGTCCGTCATCGGAGAATCGAGATTGATTGGGATAAGATTAAAGCTATCTTGGAAATGCCTCCCTCTGAAACCTTGAAACAGCTACGTTCCTTCCAGGGGAAGTTGGCATATCTGAGATGCTTTATTTCTAATCTCTCAGGTAGCTGTCAGCCTTTCTCGGCATTAATTAAAAAGGATGCCAAATTTATTTGGGAAGAGAAATGCCAGCTGGCCTTTCAGGATATTAAACAATATTTAATGACACCTCCTGTTTTGGCAGGCCCTATCCCAGAGAAACCACTGATACTTTATACCGTGGCTTTGGATGACTCTCTCGGAACCCTCTTAGCCCAAGTCAATGATGAGGGTAAAGAAAATGCACTCTACTACTTGAGTCGTTGTCTAATACTAACGGAGATAAGGTATCCACTTATTGAGAAGCATTGTCTAGCGTTAATTTTTGCCCCCAAAAGCATAGACATTACATGCTTTCTCATAAGATTATCCTAATCTCGAAAGTTAATCCATTGCAATATCTGATGACCCAACCAACACTCTCCTGACGTTTGGCGAGATGGTCAATGATCTTATTGCAATTTGATATAACCTTTTTTCTCCTTAGTGCTATCAAGGGACAGATACTAGCATATTTTCTAGCTGCACCTTCACTGCCAGCTGGGTCCTCTCTCAACGAAGAGCTACCAGACGAGCAAATACTACAAATAGAATTTTCTAGTGCGCAGCGCTGAGAAATGTACTTCGATGGCGCTTCGTCAGTCAGGAAAGATAAAGGATCAGACACAGTTATACCAGGCAAAGCAGGGATCGGTTTGATCTTTACTATACCAGATAAGGGAATGTTGGGGTTCTCATACCACCTGACAGAGCCGTGCACCAACAATGAAGCAAAATATGAAGCTTTAATCAACTAGATTGGAATTGTCAATCTCAATGGATATAACAAACATTGCCATTTATGCTGACTCTCAACTTGTCATCTAGCAAGTCGTTGGACGATACAGAATTCTGAAATCAAGACTAGTAGAATATCATCAGAACACGATGAAGCTCCTGGAGCAGATTCTTGATGTAACTTTCTACCAGATTCCTAGGGGAGATAATTCCCATGTTGATGCTCTAGCAAAACTTGCCAAGGAAATGGCGTGTCCCCCGGAGGATTCCATTAAAGTCATAGTACAAGGAAGACGAGTCTTGTCTCGGATTGACTTTGAAACCTTACACAAGCTTAGAAAAAAAGAAACAATAAATACAGTTGCAGACATCAATGAAGACTGGCGTAAGCCATTAATAGAATATTTGCATACTGGAAAGCTGCCAGAAGACAAGTCTGAGGTGCACCACATCACAAGAAGGGCTATGTCTTACGCCCTGATTGGAAATGTTCTGTACAGAAGATCATTCAACCAGATGTGGCTACGGTGTTTGAGCAGAGCCGAAACATAGAATATTGTTAAAGAGGTACATGCCAGATTGTGTGGCGCTCACCAGTTAGGGCCAAAAATGAAAATGAAGATCAAAAGACTAGGGTATTATTGGCCAGCAATGATATCCGATTGCAAGGATACAGCCAGAAGATGTCACCAATGCCAAGTGCATGGGGTGGTCTTACACAAGCCTCCAAATGTGCTACACCCAACTGTTGCCTCGTGGCCATTTGAGTGTTGGGGCACGAACATAATAAGTTCAATAAACCCTCCATTTTCCAGAGGACACAGGTTTATACATGCCGCTACAGTCTACTTATCCAAATGGGCAGAGGAAATATCGTTACGTGAAGTTACGGCACAGCACGTCCTTTAATTTTTCAAAAGCCAAATCGTCTACCGTTTTGGAGTACTGCAAAGAATAATCTCTGATAATGGGACAGCTTTCAAAAGTACAAAGATAAAAAATTTTATCAGAAGACATGGGATGGATTGGAGATACTCTACAATTTATTATCCCAGAGCAAATGGTCTGGCTGAGGCTTTCAACAAGACACTGGTATAGATTTTGAAGAAAACACTGAATGAAAACAAAAGGGATTGGCACAACAAACTATTAGAAGCCTTGTGGGCCTACCGGACGACTTTCAGGACTCCGACTAAGTGTACACCCTATGTGCTCGTGTATGGGGCCGAGGTCGTGCTACTGCTAGAAATCCAGACACCATCTCCCAGAGTCGCCGTTGCCAACCAACTCACAACGGAAGAAAGTGCAAAACTTAGACTTGAAGAACTGGAGAGTCTCAAGGGAGAAAGTCTAGAAGCACAACAACATTTGGAGCTCTACCAGGCGAAGATGGTACAAGCCCATGACAAATTGGTCCACCCAAGAACATTTAAAGTTGGTGACCTTGTGCTTATACTCAAAAGACCTATTCTTGCACGCTGCAAAATAGGAGGAAAATTTGAGCCAACTTGGGAGGGACCATTTGTTGTTGAGAAGGTCTATACAGGAGAAGCTTACCAGTCGGTGGACTTCCAGGGTGAAATACCCATGTTACCGATAAATGGACAATACCTGAAAACCTATTACGCAACCTGATGCTGCTCGATGCCGCTTGCCTCTGCTTTCTTTGAAACTTTGAAACTTTGATTGTTTTAGGGTTATCTATGTGGCCAACTCTCTATGAACGGGTCCAAATTTTATAATTAACCTCATTGTAATGAAAATTTTGAGAAAAGTTTTGAACTTCACATGTTCTCTTTTCTACTTTTGAATTTAAATACCCTACTAAATTAAACTAAACTCACACATAAAATGAATAATCCTGTTCACCAAAACAAACAAAATTACTTTAATAAATACTTTGTTTTGTTCTTGTTCATGCCAAGCTTCGGCCCACTGACGTTTTTCCTGTTGTCTGCAGAAAAATGTCAAGACAGAGGCTAATCTTTGCCTTCAAAAACTGCTGGAACCTCGCACTGAATGAAGAGATGATGTTGCAAGGACGTGTCATAGATTTCAACGTGAATTTCAACCAAGTTGATATGGACTATGAGGGTCCTCTAATGGACGTAATCAGCAATAAAAAAAAGGAGGGACTGCCTTCAGTATTGAGGGTAACCACTCAAGACAATGTGTGACGCAAAGGTAAAAATGTGATAGCGGAACAAGATCCGATAGAAGGGCCCAACCGTCTGCCCTCCATGGTAGCTACTCCACCAAGGGACCTAATAGCTACCCATATGAACGATTACTGAATACTCCGCTCCGCAGGACGCATCGTAGAAATGTAAGCCGAAATAAGCAGAGAGCCTTCCTGCAAAAAGAACGCAAACGCCAGAGAGACGTGAACAATTTTCTTACCCCCATTCCTAAGGGACATATTTACGACCCAGATCTGAGAGAAACTTCTGCCAGCCTGCTCATTATAGATGAAGAGTCACGATTTGTGACATAATCAGATGCGCTCCCAGTTCCAGATATCATATGCAAGGGTTGCCCAACATGCAACGTTGAGGTAACAGCCGAGACATCAGTCACGGGTGCTTTTGTAGAATCCTCGGATTGCAACGTTCTGCATCTACAGTGTTTTAGTATATTAGAAGAGTACACTTCAAGCACCAATGAGTCTCAGACTCTAGACTTCATGACAAATGAGCCATATGTCACACTAGGGACGAATCAGCATGCACCGTGGAGCCCAAGGTCATAAATCCCACTAGAGGCCAAATCTCATGTTCCGGATCGACCAACACCAGTTTGGGTTCCCGCCGAGGCCCGAAGGAAGGAACGCCCACGAAAGCTGCCAACCCCCCTGATATGATAGAATACTATAAGATAAGCAGAGTAAATAAAAGAGAATTCGAGTTCTATAAAGAAGTTCAGGGGAAGTTCGTCAACATATTGGAAGGCTTGGAGCTATACACCAGGCTCTGAGACTGATGAAAAAGGCTTTCTGGACTGTATCTTTGAATTGAAGGACAGAGGCCAAGCGGTCCTTCTCATGGAGAAGACATATTCCGAACCGAAGAAAGAGATGAGGGGAAAGGGAAGAATTACCATCTAATGCGACTGTTGTTATAACTTCACGAACGACAGACAGGGGAATCCACCTGGGATCCTCAGATACGACCAAGTGGATCCATTGCCACCAATGATAAAATGGATGATCAAGAGAATGGTCAAGTGGAATATTCTACCTGCTACTTGCATTCCCAACAGTTGTATCATTAACATTTATGATGAAGGTGACTGCATTCCCCCACACATCAACCATCATGATTTTGTGAGACCTTTCTGCACGGTCTCATTCATGAGTAAAAGCAATATTCTATTTGGCAAAGAAATTGAGGTTGTCGGCCCTGATGAATTCAAAGGAGCTATGAAGATTCCTCTTCCAGTTGGTTTAGTACTTGTTCGGAAGGGCAATGGTGAAGACATTGCCAAGCACTGCATTCCAGGAGTGAGCACCAAAGGGTCTCTTTAACCTTCCGCATAATGGACAACTTAAAATATGATATGGATTCCAGCAAGACCCAGAATTGGAGGAGTTATTTCCATACGAGCTGTGAGAAGGTTGTACCTCTAAGTACATCCGAAGGGAATTCTTATCCTGAAGCATGACTTTGAAGGTCTGCTTGATCAGGAGCTCAACATACATGGTACAGAGGGTTCACTTTCTTTCTTTTAATAACATGACATGTATTTGATATATTCAGTCTACGATGTACTCATAGCATGAGATGATTCTCAATGTATTTTGACATGGATTACATAATGTACCTTTTGAGGCATTAGCCTATGTCTGATTTATGGCATCTCTTTTGGAGCAAATTAATGGATATTTCTCTCAAATTGTGCCTTTTTCTCAGTTGCCTTTTTGTGCGATGGATGAAAGCCATAAACCATGCGATGGTTCAAAATTTCAATGAACAAAGAACGAAACAACAAATCTTCAATAATAAATAAAACATAAATGAAAAATAATCACGAATGAGTAAATAATAAAATAAATTTCTTTTGAAAATCAACCAATTAAGATTAAAACTTTAAAAACATATTTTGAAAAAATTAAATGTGATAAAAACAAAAAGAAAATAAAACAGACCTGTCGAGTGGATTCTTCCGTTTTCAAAATTTCCTACTCTTTATGCGAGTGGATTCTTCCGCAGCACAACCATCGTTATCTACACTATCTCTCTGCACATCCCCACAAAATTTCACATTCTACACAAAAACTCATAAAGCTCTACAAATCTTCTACAAAATCAACTTTTTCACATGTTACACTTTTGCAAATTCAATACCCATGCTCTTTATAAATTTTAATTCTTAC
The DNA here is from genome assembly GCA_002079205.1 of Phalaenopsis hybrid cultivar. Taxonomy (NCBI): domain Eukaryota; kingdom Viridiplantae; phylum Streptophyta; class Magnoliopsida; order Asparagales; family Orchidaceae; genus Phalaenopsis; species Phalaenopsis hybrid cultivar. The sequence continues at coordinate 180,980 of JXCR01082350.1, forward strand.
ATCTTTGAATCATTACCCAAATTTTGATTCCTACCTTTTGAGGTCGGTGCCTAAATCCCGACTATCACATCTTTGAATTGATACCTACATTTCAGTTCTCACATCTTTGAATTGATACCTACATTTCAATTCTCACATCTTTGAATTGATACCTACATTTCAATTCTCACATCTTTGAATTGATACCTACATTTCAATTCTCCACCTTTGAATTGATACCTACATTTCAATTATCACATCTTTGAATTGATACCTATATTTCAATTCTCACATCTTTGAATTGATACCTACATTTCAATTCTCACATCTTTGAATTGATACTTACATTTCAATTCTCACATTTGAGGTCGGTCCTTACATTCTGACACCCTCTTTTGAGAATTGACCTACATTTCAATTCTCATTTTCGAGTCAATCCTACATTTTTGATTCATTACATTCGAGGTTGGTCCTTAAATTCTGACACCATCCTTTGAGAAATGACCTACATTTCAATTCTCATTTTTCACATTTCTGATTCATTACATTCAAGGTCAGTCCTTACATTCCGACACCATTTTTTGAGAATTGATATACATTTCAATTCTCATTTTCACATTTCTAATTCATCACATTCAAGGTCGGTCCTTACATTCTAACACCATCCTTTGAGAATTGACCTACATTTCAATTCTCATTTTCACATTTCTGATTCATTACATTCAAGGTCGGTCCTTACATTCTAACACCATCCTTTGAGAATTGACTTACATTTCATTTCTCATTTTCATATTTCTGATTCATTACATTCAAGGTCGGTCCTTACATTCCGACACTCTCTTTTGAGAATTGATATATATTTCAATTCTCATTTTCATATTTCTGATTCATTACATTCGAGGTCAGTCCTTACATCCTGACTCTCTCTATCTTTTTGAATTGATATCTAAATTTCAATTCCCACCTCAGGTTCAGCACTTGCATACTGTTTCCCATCCTCTAGAACATTCTAAAATTTCATAACTCAAAGTCCACCCTCCAATCCCCAGTGAGAGTCCCCACTTTTTGACTTAATCAAACACTCACCTGCTAATTCCCCAACATAAACAAATCACACACACAACCCTACACATATTTTCGGGTCTGTTGACTTAAGAGTTTGTATTAGTTTTTGTTGATCTCCTCGGTCAATGCCAATACCCGCGGTGTGCTTGCCCAGCACACCACACCTATTGGGCGTCCATTTGTTGAGCTCATTTTTGGTTAAGGTTTAGTTTTTTTCTCTTTAGTAGCATAATGTCTAGCCATAGGATTTTCATATTGACTATTCTTATAAAACTAGAAAAGGCACCCACACCATTAGAAATTCTACCTTCTTCTCTACTCAACTCGAAGTTCCACATGTTGGACTCAACCTCTAAATACTTAGTAGGTGGGGTCGCTATGGGGGAAACTCAAGATGAGCCACCCTTAGGACTGCTGGACCTTAGGGTTGACCCTGGGTGTTGGACTGTAGCTAAGGCACTCACTACACTCACAATCACTCACAACCCTAAACTCAAATTTCTAGCCTAGGTCCCTTGATCTTTTTGGGACACTAATGTAGATGGTCCCCTAAACCTACCAGCCCTAGGGTTATGGTTTGACTAAGACCACTATGTAGAGGATCCAAAATGGGGTTTCCATTGGTCCATGGCTTGTTGGTGATGGTTGATACCTCAACTATACCAAAATACCCATCTTGGCCTTTTGCCCCTAAACACCCCTAAATTACCAAAATACCCCTCTTGGGCCAAAAATCCCAAAAATTCCAAAAAATTCCTATAAAATCACAGTAAATCCTAAATATTCCCAATTTCATTTCTCTCAACTACCACATGACCCAATTTGGCCAATTTGATCATCTTTAACCAAAATCCCAAAATTTGCCTCTAAAGACCCAAATTTCCCCAAATTCAACCAAAATGTCCATCAATTTGATCTCAATTGGCCCCAATTCCAATAATAAACTTAAATTAAGATTTGGTGTGACCAAACTAAACAAAATCTAAGCCTAATTGGCCCATGATTTGAGCCCACTTTTGTATTAGGTCAAAACCCCATATTTGATCATATGACCTAATCTTACCAAATTGAACCCATAGCCTAGTAAATTGATCCCAATTAATGTTGCAAAATCTTTATAACATTCTTATACATCCAGATCAACCATCAATTGTCCTTGGTGAAGTCTCAAATCCATTTTATTTTGGCTTAAATCTAAAATTCCTAAATTTAGCCCCAAATTAGCTAAGTCCTCAAATTTCACACAATTGATATCCTTAACCTCCAACTTCGCATCCAATNGCGGCGTCAAATAAGAGCGCACCGCTTGGAGTTTCGGAGCTACCTAGGATCTAGTCAGCACACGCGGTTTAAATAGAAAAATAGAGCTTTTTCTATTTATTTAAACTCCCTAAATTTAAAAAATCCATAACTTTGTGTAGAAAAATCACAAAAATAAAATAAAAATACCCACTTGCTTAGTGAACAGAGGAGAATATTGTGGAATAAATTTCAAGTCCATTTAATGCATAAAATATTTTTGATTAATTAAACACTGTTTGGGATCATTTGATTTTCCATGCATATTGATACATCACCTTGGCTTGAAATTTTGGCATGTTGTAGACNCAAATTTCCTTAGTGAGGCCTCTCCAAACTTCACACAGAGCTTCACTAAGATCCCCTCAGTGCATTCCAACCATTTTCCCTCACCAATTCCCATTCCCGGAGCTCAATTTTGAGCTTCGAACCTTGTCGGAAACCAGGACAGAACCCAATACACCTCCAGAGTCCACCCAAACTCAAATTAAATCTACTCACACCTTCACAATAGTGAAAGAAGCCAAAGCCTCATAAAATCCCTCTTCCACAGAGCCTCTACCATAGCTCTAGACCAACACCTAAATCCGGCCATGATCGAATTCATACCTAGGCCTCACACCAAGACCAGAGACTCAATCCCTAGCCTCTTTGGATCATAACAAATGTGCCAAGACCCTCTTATCGAAGCTTCACTTCTCAGAGTAAAGGTGTAAAACCTCACCTCATCCTGAGCCTATTTTGATTCTCCATTTAATTAGGCTTAATTTAATTGCAAGATTACCATATGGATGTGTTCGTCTCACTTAGATGAGTCCATAGGACCAAACACGAGGTGATTTGGTTAAGTCTAGGCTGAGATCTTAGGGTTTTAGTGTGGATGGTCATCGGATCATTCTATCGAGGAGAAAGACAGGGAGCTGTTTGATCGAGCGTGTATCAAATGGACGGAGGAGATCGAGCCGGATAGCGCTTTGGGGCATAAACAACGGGCCGAGTCAGCAGCTATGTGGACGACGGCGTCAAATAAGAGCGCACCGCTTGGAGTTTCGGAGCTGCCTAGGATCTAGTCAGCACACGCGGTTTAAATAGAAAAATAGAGCTTTTTCTTTTTATTTAAACTCCCTAAACTTAAAAAATCCATAACTTTGTGTAGAAAAATCACAAAAATAAAATAAAAAAACCCACTTGCTTAGTGAACAGAGGAGAATATTGTGGAATAAATTTCAAGTCCATTTAATGCATAAAATATTTTTGATTAATTAAACACTGGTTGGGATCATTTGATTTTCCATGCATATTGAAACATCACCTTGGCTTGAAATTTTGGCATGTTGTAGACTCTGTCAAAGGAAGCATCCTCTGATTTTTTCAAAGTCAGAGAAGGTTTCTATACAGAGATCCATATTTTTCAAGTTTTTCCACAATATTTCTTTAAAACAATCATGGAAATTAGCATATTGATTCAAAAATTCTAAGAAAATTTTGAAAGGTCCATCATGACCAGGGAAGCTTTTGAAAATAATTTCATGGGTCAAGTCATTTAGAATACACTTAATTTNCCAAAGTTAGAGAAGGTTTCTATACAGAGATCCATATTTTTCAAGTTTTTCCACAATATTTCTTTAAGATAATCATGGAAATTAGCATATTGATTCAAAAATTCTAAGAAAATTTTGGAAGGTCCATCATGACCAGGGAAGCTTTTGAAAATAATTTCATGGGTCAAGTCATTTAGAATACACTTAATTTTTACAAAAACTAAATCTCTAAAATAATAAATTTTGGAAAATATAAAAATTTAAATTACTTTATTTTTGATCTCCACTATGGTTTATGATCCACAGAACTCACTAGAAAAAGTTCAAAATATTTTGAGTTCATTTGGTAACTTAAGTCGATTTTCAAAGATAAATACCACTTTTGACACCTAAATGATATTTAAAAATCAAAATACAACTCAAAAAATTATGAAACTTGGTTTTTTTGAGTTCTCTATGATCAGGGATACTTTATAAATATAAAGTAATTCTTAGAATAAAAACTTGATTTTTAGCCTATTTTAAATATTTAAAATAATTAAAAATTCATAAAAACACAAAAATAATAAAACTCATGAAAATTTTCTAAATTGGTTCCTAATCACTTAGAAACAATTATAATATTTTTCCTAATTTTCTAAATAAAGATATTGAATTTTAAAGCTTAAAAATAATGTTTAAAGGCTAAAAATGAGTTTTCACTAAAATAATTCCAATAAATCAATGAAAAATCAGAAAAATATTGAAATTTGCTCCTCTAGATTCTCTAACCATAGAGAGATTTTTTAAAAATACAAAACTTAACTTTCATCATCTAAAATATTTTATTTTTATTAAATAATTCAGAATTTAAAATAATTCTGATAAATCACAAGGAATTCAAAAAATCATGAAATTTGGTCCAAAGACTTCTCTAGTCTAGGTCTACCTCCAATAAAAATTTCAAANAAAAATAATTCCAATAAATCAATGAAAAATCAGAAAAATATGAAATTTGCTCCCTAGATTCTCTAACCATAGAGATATTTTTTAAAAATACAAAACTTAACTTTCATCATCTAAAATATTTTATTTTTATTAAATAATCCAGAATTTAAAATAATTTTGATAAATCACAAAGAATTCAAAAAATCATGAAATTTGGTCCAAAGAATTCTCTAGTCTAGGTCTACCTCCAATAAAAATTTCAAAGGATTAGAATTTACCTTGGTCAAGTTAGGAATTTTCTTTGAAACCAATCTCACTTTCTCACTTAAAAGTTTGGAACATCAGAGGTTAATTGGTAGAAACCAATCTCACTTTCTCAATTAAGTTAATAAATTTCTAAATTATTAAAATTTTNCCTCAGCTAAACCAGCCTTCCTTCCTTAGACTTAAACAACAAAGCCATAGGACATCGAGGTTGCTTGCTTATGCAACATAAATCCTCACATCATCTTTAAGCCTTTGTATAGCTCTGTTATACAATATAAGCCCTAATTCGTCTTGAGATTTCGAGGTTGTCGTTTGTCACGACCTAAATCCTCATATCTTCCAGGCTATTTGTGTGATATTTTCACACAAATATAAACCCTAAATTAATAAAATTTGCAGGATGAAACACTTAAATTTTTCTCCTCTAATATTAAGCCAAACATTAGGATAGCTTGGGAAGTCACAGAGGTCCTCCTCTAGGATCCATGACATCCCCTAGTTCTTCCTCCTTTGGACTCTACAATAAAATGTTCCAAATTTAAACTAATTCCCTTTCACACCTCTACGTCCGATCTTATTGAAAAGTCCTACCCTTTGCAACTCCTTGAAGATAATATTTCCTGATTTTTTATCGAGAGACTTCTTAGCTGACTTTGGTCATTTAAGATATAATTAGCTATAGAGGCTTGCCCTTATAGGAAGCACGTATGAACCCAACTTAATATAAACTCTATTTAATCCTTTATATTAAATAGGGAAATTTGTCGGCAAATACAAAGGTTTTGCAGACCAAATGGATGTCATACTTTCCTTAGCTTATTTGATTCAGCCTCATTCTCAAGTCTTGTGTTTATTCTTTTGCGATACATACACGATTTGAGGTACAGTACTCTTTCATTTTAAACTATGAAAAATATGGGGTCAGTTTGATTTCATACTTTAACGTCCTTCTGAAGCGGGCAACAAGATTTTGTTCTCAGTAACCGACAACTTCTTATGGGCAACTCCCCACAAACCCCCAAAATAATGCCGACGACTAAACTCTAGATAAGTCAATGTTCCTTATGCACTTGAGTAAGGGTAAAGAATATGATTGCTCTTATTTAGCACAAATTATATACATATATATATATATATATATAAATATATATATATATAATATAACAGGATGGTGGCGGCTGGACCTAGCTGCGCTCTGCTAGGGTTTTGGAGGTGATGGAGCTGCTTGGAGTAGTGGTGGTGCTGGATATAGAAGCTTGCTTTCTCTTTAAGGGGTGCTTGAGGTTTGTGAAGTTTGTTGTGGTCTTGCCCTGGAAGTTCTTTGTTGAACAGGATTACTGTTCCATTGATTTGCTGAAGTTGATGGTTTTCTCTGATCTTTCTATTTGGAGTTTTGAACTTGGTGCTGCTTTGGTCCTTTCATCCTTTCTGTAGTTGTTTTGTTTTGTGATCTTGTTGCTTTTGGAGCCCTGCTACTGTTTTCAATTTTTTATTAATCTTGGGTTCTTTGGGTTGTGTTTCCTCAATGGCCTTCCCCATTGAGGCTGATACCAATGCCCAATGGACCAAGGCAACCTTTGCTGATGTTGTTGGAAGTGGTTTTGAAGTGCCTAAATACTTGGACCAATTGGTTTTCCCGTAAAGTCTACATGATGATGCTGCTGGGAGGAGGGTTTGCCCCTTTGTCAATCCTTTAGGTTTGAAGGATGGGGAACCTGCCATCATCTTTTCTCCCCAAGAAATCTATGAACTTAATGAAACTGTTAAGTTTACTCTGGTGGGTAAGTTTCAGTTTGGCCATCCTAATATGGATATGGTGATGTACTTTGTGGATTTGAAACTTACAGGAGCTTGGAGACTGAGTTTATTATATGGAAGGCATCTTATAATTTCCTTATTTAATGAGAAGGATTATGCAATGTTGTTTACAAAATAGAATTTGATCATTAATGGTGTCCAGATGAAATTGTTGAAATGGACTCCAGAGTTTGATCCCACAAAGGAACCTCCTGTTGTTCCAATGTGGTTCAAGTTCCTTAACTTACCAATTCAATATTTCAATAAGAATGTGCTGTTTAGCATTAGTAGAGTTCTTGGTTGCCCCCTGAAAATTGATGCCCCCACATATAATTTGGCCAGACCAGCTAGAGCTAGAGCCTTGGTTGAGAGGGACATTACTTTGCCTGATATTGATAGAGTTTGGATTGAAACTACTGAGGAAGGTTTCTGGCAGAAGATAGTTGTGGAACAAAAGCCTGTCTATTGCCAACATTGTAAAATGTTTGGACATAGTGTGGAGAAGTGTTATAGACTACACCCTCCAAATAAAAAAAGAGCTCCAGGGACTAGAACAACTAATTCTAAGCCAGTTGGGACAGCTGTTGAATTGGCTGATGGTGTTGATACTACTGATGTGGAGGAAAATAACATAATTGAAATTGTGCCAAGTAGTAATGCTGGGGAGCAAGAGGAAGAACTATGAAATAACAATAATTTAAAGGAAAAGATAATACAAGATGACAACTTATTAAACATAAACCCTTCTAGGGTTGAAAATCATACTATCAATAGTCTGGCGGATGTTCTAACAGAAGATTGGCAAGTCCAAAGAAGCCATAAGAAGAAAAAAGGTCAAGTTTAAAATAATCAGCCTATGGAGGGACCTTCTAATATGGATCACCTTCCTAGGACTAGGGGGAAAGGGAGGACCTTTTCTTAATGATTACGTTCCTTGTTTGGAATATTTGGGGTATTGCTCACCCATACTCTCTAAAGAGATTAAAAAATTTGGTGAGAATTCATAAAGTGTGGTGTTTTGNCAAAATAATCAGCCTATGGAGGGACCTTCTAATGTGGATCACCTTCCTAGGACTAGGGGGAAAGGGAGGACCATTTCTTAATGATTACGTTCCTTGTTTGGAATATTAGGGGTATTGCTCACCCATACTCTCTAAAGAGATTAAAAAATTTGGTGAGAATTCATAAAGTGTGGTGTTTTGCCATTCTTGAACCGTCGGTTACTAAAAATTCCCATAAATATCAAAAAAATTTTCCTCAATTTGATCATTTCTCCAATACTAATAATAAAATTTGGCTTTTTGCTAGAGCTAAACTTAAGTGGTTTGTGTTGTTAAATCATTCCCAATTTGTTCACATCCAATTCCATATTGGTGCTCATATTGGTTATGCCACCTTCATTTATGCTAGCAGTCTTGCCTTTAATCAATCCACCTTATGGACTGAGTTAACTCNTACCTTCATTTATGCTAGCAGTCTTGCCTTTAATCAATCCACCTTATGGACTGAGTTAACTCAAATTGGTCAGTCTCTGAACTCTTTTTGGATTTTGGGGGGTGATTTAAACTGTATCTCTTCTCTTTCTGAAAGAAGAGGTGGTAGGCCACCTATTTCTTCTGCCATGAATAAATTCAATGACTTTCTTTCTGAGGGTGAATTATTTGATTTGGGGTATCAAGGTCCTGAATTTACTTAGAGAAGGGGTTCTATGTGGGAAAGACTTGACAGAATGCTTGGTAATTTAAAATGGGTTCAAACATTCCCATTCACTGTCATTTCTNACACCTATTTCTTCTGCCATGAATAAATTCAATGACTTTCTTTCTGAGGCTGAACTATTTGATTTGGGGTATCAAAGTCCTGAATTTACTTAGAGAAGGGGTTCCATGTGGGAAAGACTTGACAGAATGCTTGGTAATTTAAAATGGGTTCAAACATTCCCATTCACTGTCATTTCTCATTTGGCTTTGGCAGGTTCTGACCATAGGCCCCTCCTGTGCACACTCCAAAATGCTGAAAGCCTATTTTAAACTCCTTTCAAATTTCAGAACATGTGGACCCTCCACCCTCAATTTTTGGAAGTAGTAGGTAAGGTTTGGAGGTCTGAAGGTGATACTAATACCTGGATAAATCTATGGGAACTCTAAAAGAAGGTGGCAGCTAAGCTGAGGAAGTGGAATTGGGACATTATTGGTTACATACATGAGAACTTGATTAAAGCTCAAAGTAAAGTGATTAACATGGAAGAAAGTTTACAAAGGGGTTTGATTTATGAAGTTGACCTCCACAAAGCTAATGAAGAGCTGTTACTCCATACCAGTTACACTGAATGTTTTCTGAAGCAGAAAGCTGCTGTTACCAAATTTATGGAAGGAGATTGAAACTCAAGTTATTACCATGCTTGCATTAACTTCAACAGGAAAAACAACATGATTTTATCTATTCAGGATTATGCTGGCCATGCGCTGACTGATGCTGAGAATATTGCCCAAGATGCTTTAAATTACTTTCAAAATATCTTTAAGGAGCATTCTACTTCTAGAGCTCAAATCAAGATGGATATATTCTCTGATTGCAAAGATTTTGTCCATAATATGAATCTAAACACCACTCCTTTGGAAGGTGAAATTAAAGCTGCCTTGGACTCTATTCATGACCATAAGGTAACTGGCCCTGATGGCTTCACTGCAAAATTTTATAAAGCCACTTGGAATATCATCTGTGNGTAACTGGCCCTGATGGCTTCACTGCAAAATTTTATAAAGCCACTTGGAATATCATCTGTGGGGAGTTTGTTGATGTAGTGCAAAGCTTCTTTAGAGGTATTGATCCCCTCAAATACTTTACTGCTTCCACTATAACCTTGATTCCAAAAAATTCCAGCAGGATAAGATGGGGAGATTTTAGANTTATGCTGGCCATGCGCTGACTGATGCTAAGAATATTGCCCAAGATGCTTTAAATTACTTTCAAAATATCTTTAAGGAGCAGTCTACTTCTAGAGCTCAAATCAAGATGGATATATTCTCTGATTGCAAAGATTTTTTCCATAATATGAATCTAAATACCACTCCTTTGGAAGGTGAAATTAAAGCTGCCTTGGACTCTATTGATGACCATAAGGTAACTGGCCCTGATGGCTTCACTGCAAAATTTTATAAAGCCACTTGGAATATCATCTGTGGGGAGTTTGTTGATGCAGTGCAAAGCTTCTTTAGAGGTATTGATCCCCTCAAATACTTTACTGCTTCCACTATAACCTTGATTCCAAAAAATTCCAGCAGGATAAGATGGGGAGATTTTAGATCAATCAGCCTAACTAATGCCCTTTCTAAAGTTATCAACAAGATTATCAGCATCAAACTCCAACCTGATCTTCAGCAGCTTATCAGCAAGAATCAGTTGGCTTTTGTGAAAGGAAGGCAAATATCTGATAACATCCTTTTGGCTTAGGAACTGCTACTGGATCTGGAGTGAAAATGTAGAGGCAGCAATCTCATTATGAAATTAGATATTCAGAAAGCCTATGATACAATTAACTGGAATTTTATTTTGGATACCTTGAATGCTAGGGGCTTCTCTTGGGACTTTGTCAATCTGATTAGAAGATGGCTTATTTGCAATAACCATTCTATCTTAATTAATGGCAAGAGCTAAGGCTTCTTCAATGCCACTAGGGGTATTAAACAAGGAGATCCCTTGTCCCCTACTATCTTTATTTTGGCTATGGATTATCTTTCTAAGCTTCTTAATCAAAAGTTTCTATCTTTCCCACATTTGGACTATCAGCATAGATCCAATATTAGTGTGAGTCATCTGTCCTATGCAGTTGATATAATCATTTCTCCAAGGCTACCAAGAATTTAGTAAAGTCTCTCAATCAAGTACTTAAACACTTCCAAAGATCATCTGGTATGTATCTTAACAAACAAAAATGTCAAATTTTAGCTAGCTCTAATACTCTTCCACAGATTAAGCAATGGATTGCACAACACACTAGATTTAGCTTGGCCTCTTTACCTATCAATTATTTTGGGGTTCAATTAATAAAAGGGAGAACTAAACAAACTCAATTCAATGGGGTAATTGATCAAATTCAATAACAACTTCAATGTTGAACAAATTACTTCCTATCAAATGGAGGTAGGATCACTCTTCTCAAAAGCATCTTAACTTATATCCCTTCCTATGCTCTTCAGATGTTCACTATGAAGAAGGGGACTCAGATAAGGCTTGGAAGAATGTTTAATAAAATTTTTTGGGCTGGTCGGAAGAAATAGTTTCTAGCTTGACATAAATTATGTAAGCCTCTACATGCAGGTGGTTTAGGCTTTAAGGATTTTTAGCATCTCAGTGTCATTAATCTTTGTAAGTTCTGGATAAAGTTTAGAGCCCAAGACAGTCTTTGGGCTTTGTTTATGAAGGGGAAATACTGCAGGACTGTGCACCCTAACTTGGCTGAGAAGAAAGTTGGGGATTCCAGGCTGTGGACTAAACTTTTGGAGGTGAGGCATAAAGCTGAGGATCTCCTTATTTGGGAACTTGGAGAAGGAAAAATTAATTTCTGGCTAGATAAATGGATTTGAAATGGGGAAAGAATTGACA
>JXCR01082350.1:208964-231334 GCA_002079205.1 Phalaenopsis hybrid cultivar
GATCTCTTTTTTCTAAATCAAGTATTTCTTCTTGTTCTAGCCTGAACAGATGGTCAGCAATTTGATTATCAATCCCTTTCCTATCAACTACTACAAAATCAAATTCTTGCATCAGAAGTACCTATCTAATTAATCTTAGTTTAGCCTCCTTCTTTTGCATCAAATATTTACTAGCCAAGTGTTTAGTATGCACAACACATTTAGCTCCAATCAGATATGATCTAAACTTATCAAAAGCATACACAATAGCTAATAACTCTCTTTTAGTGGTGGTGTAATTAATTTGAAGATCATTAAGAGTTTACTATCATAGTATATAACTTTAAAAATCTTATCACATCTCTTCTCTAAAATAGATCCAATTGCATAATCACTAGCATCACACATTAATTCAAAAGGTTTCTCCCAATCAAGTGAAATAATTATAGNGGACTCCCTTCAAAGCCCTCTCTTCTTTCTTTTATAGTTTTCCAAGAGGTGCCTTGGAAACTTTTCAAAATGTGTCCCAATTCGATGTATTTCTCAAATAAATTCATACTTTTGTGATAATTTTCATCCATGGTGGTTATAACTACCTATTAAGCTAATGGGTGCCTCAAAAACCTCTTTAAAATTTGCAAAAATTGACTTTACTCATCTAGTAACTGCCACTAGCGCTTATACGTGAGACCTCTGGTGCTTAGGTGTAGCCTTCTCTGTTTAACCAGCGCTTAAGCGCCGGATTTGGGGCTTAGGCGCCAAAACTCATTTGCACATTTTTCACGTTTTTGCTACAAATTTCATCCTTTTTTACTCCTTTAAGCATTTTTCACCTTTTTACTTTTATCTACAAGAAAAATAAAAAAGTACCTTCCATTAAAGCGCAATATCTCAAAAACAGGTATAAAAAGGTGTCTAAAAATACTATATATTTTAGGTGTATCATATACCAAGGTATTTCCCATCCTTTTACGACATAAAGTTGTTCATCAGGAAAGGTTTCATCGATCTCTTTTTTCTAAATCAAGTATTTCTTCTTGTTCTAGCCTGAACAGATGGTCAGCAATTTGATTATCAATCCCTTTCCTATCAACTACTACAAAATCAAATTCTTGCATCAGAAGTACCTATCTAATTAATCTTAGTTTAGCCTCCTTCTTTTGCATCAAATATTTACTAGCCAAGTGTTTAGTATGCACAACACATTTAGCTCCAATCAGATATGATCTAAACTTATCAAAAGCATACACAATAGCTAATAACTCTCTTTTAGTGGTGGTGTAATTAATTTGAACATCATTAAGAGTTTACTATCATAGTATATAACTTTAAAAATCTTATCACATCTCTTCCCTAAAATATATCCAATTGCATAATCACTAGCATCACACATTAATTCAAAAGGTTTCTCCCAATCAAGTGAAATAATTATAGGAGCAGTGATCAATTTTTCCGTTAAAGTTTCAAAGGCTTTAAGGAAATCTTGATTAAAGTCAAACTTTTTATCTTTTTTTAGAAGTTGAAATAAATGTTTAGTAATTTTTGAAAAATCTTTAATGTATCTCCTGTAAAATCCAGCATGTCTTAAGAAGCTCTTAACTCCTCTTACTATGGTAGGTGGAGGTAAGTTCGATATAATCTTTATTTTTGCAGGATCTACTTCCATGTCTTTTTTTAAAATTTTATGCCCAAGCACAATTCCTCCTGCAACCATAATATGACATTTTTCCCTGTTCAATACGAGATTAGTCTTTTAACAACGTTTCAGAACTTTTTCTAAATGATTTAGACATATTTCAAATGAAGTTTCAAATACAAAAAAACCGTCCATAAAGACTTTAATCCATTTTTCAATCAAATCACTAGAAATTGACATCATACATCTTTGAAATGTTGCAGGTGCATTACATAATCCAAAAGGCATTCACTGAAAAGGANATGCAAAAATTGACTTTACTCATCTAGTAACTGCCACTAGCGCTTATACGTGAGACCTCCGGTGCTTAGGTAGCCTTCTCTGTTTAACCAGCGCTTAAGCGCCGGATTTGGGGCTTAGGCGCCAAAACTCATTTGCACATTTTTCACGTTTTTGCTACAAATTTCATCCTCTTTCACTCCTTTAAGCATTTTTCACCTTTTTAATTTTATCTACAAGAAAAACAAAAAAGTACCTTCCATTAAAGCGCAATATCTCAAAAATAGGTATAAAAAGGTGTCTAAAAACACTATATATTTTAGGTCTATCATATACCAAGGTATTTCCCATCCTTTTACGGCATAAAGTTGTTCACCAGGAAAAGTTTCATTGATCTCTTTTTTCTAAATCAAGTATTTCTTCTTGTTCTAGCCTGAACAGATGGTCAGCAATTTGATTATCAATCCCTTTCCTATCAACTACTACAAAATCAAATTCTTGCATCAGAAGTACCTATCTAATTAATCTTAGTTTAGCCTCCTTCTTTTGCATCAAATATTTACTAGCCAAGTGTTTAGTATGCACAACACATTTAGCTCCAATCAGATATGATCTAAACTTATCAAAAGCATACACAATAGCTAATAACTCTCTTTTAGTGGTGGTGTAATTAATTTGAACATCATTAAGAGTTTACTATCATAGTATATAACTTTAAAAATCTTATCACATCTCTTCCCTAAAATATATCCAATTGCATAATCACTAGCATCACACATTAATTCAAAAGGTTTCTCCCAATCAAGTGAAATAATTATAGGAGCAGTGATCAATTTTTCCGTTAAAGTTTCAAAGGCTTTAAGGAAATCTTGATTAAAGTCAAACTTTTTATCTTTTTTTAGAAGTTGAAATAAATGTTTAGTAATTTTTGAAAAATCTTTAATGTATCTCCTGTAAAATCCAGCATGTCTTAAGAAGCTCTTAACTCCTCTTACTGTGGTAGGTGGAGGTAAGTTCGATATAATCTTTATTTTTGCAGGATCTACTTCCATGTTTTTTTTTTTAAATTTTATGCCCAAGCACAATTCCTCCTGCAACCATAATATGACATTTTTCCCTGTTCAATACGAGATTAGTCTTTTAACAACGTTTCAGAACTTTTTCTAAATGATTTAGACATATTTCAAGTGAAGTTTCAAATACAAAAAATCCGTCCATAAAGACTTTAATCCATTTTTCAATCAAATCACTGGAAATTGACATCATACATCTTTGAAATGTTGCAGGTGCATTACATAATCCAAAAGGCATTCACTGAAAAGGAAAAATTTCATAAGGACTGGTAAATGTTTCTTTCTCTTGATCCGCTAGCAATAGGTATTTGGTGATAACCGATATATCCGTCTAGAAAACAAAAATATTTATCCCCAACTAATCTATCCAACATTTGGTCCAAAAGTGGTATAGGAAAAATGATCCTTCTTGGTGACAAAATTTAATTCTTTATGCTCATCTGCCACTACAGTCACACCTCCTTTCTTTGAAGAACATTGAATTGGACTAACCTAAGCACTGTCTGGAATAAGATATATTATTCCAGCATCTAACCGTTTTAAAATTTCTTTCTTTACAACTTCTTTCATCGTAGGATTTAATCTCCTTTGAGGATCAGCTCTTGGTTAATTTTGATTTTCTAATAAAATTCTATGCATACAAATTGAAGGACAGATTTCTTTAATATCAGCTAATATCCATCCAAATCCTTTCTAATATTTTTACAAAGTTTCCAACAACTGTTTCTCTTGTGTATCAGTTTATTCTGAGGATACTATAATAGATAATGTAGATAAATCTCCTAAATGCAAACTTTAAATGTGTAGGAAGTGTTTTTAGTTCTAGTTAAGGAGGTTTCTCAATAGATTGAATCAAACTCTTGTTACTCTCTGTAGGATTTAACATTTCAAATCTTTCCTGAACATAATCCATACCCTCTTTACTCACTTCCATAGATTCATCTTGAATTTTATCACCATATTAATATTCCATATATTTCTTTTTAAATTCTCTTTCAAAAGTTTTCTTAAAATATTCATTAATATCCACTCTAAAGCATTCAATCTCTTACTCTTTTGCAGGGTATCTCATTGATTTTGCAATATTAAATGTAACCTCTTGATCACTAATTCTCATTGTTAGTTCTCCTTTTTGCACATCTATCAATGCTATTCTAGTGGCTAGGAATGATCTTCCTAAAATGATAGGNATAAAATATGCATCAAATGGACTTGAAATTTATTCCACATTGTTCTCCTCTGTTCACTCGACAAGAGGGTATTTTTATTTCATTTTTGTGATTTTTCTACACAAAGTTATAAATTTTCTAAGTTAAGTGTATTTAAATAAATAGGAAAAAGCCCTATTTATCTATTTAAACCACGCCTGTTGACTGGATCCTAGGCAGCTCCGAAGGCATGCGTGGCGCGCTCTGGTTGGTCGTCGCCGTCCACTTAGCTTGCTGACTCGGTTCGTTGTTTATGGCCCGAAGTACTATCTGGCTCGATCTCCTCCATCTATTTGATACACGCTTGATCAGACGGCTCCCTGTCATCGTCCCCGATAGAATGATCCCGTGCCCGTCCACACTAAAACCTTAAGATCTCAACCTAGACTCAACTAAATCACTTTGGGTTTGATTCTATGGACTCGTCTATGTGAGACGAACACATCCATACGGTAATCATGCAATTAAATTAAGCCTAATTAAATGGNGCTCCTAAATCACATAAAGCTTTTCCATAAAATTGTTCACCAATAGCACAAGGAATTGCAAAACTTCTAGGATCTTTAGGTTTTTCAGAAAGCTTTTTCTGAATTATAGTGCTACACTCTTCACTAAGTGAAACAATATCATTATCTACAACTTCCTTTTCTTATTAAGTATATCATTCATGAACTTCAAATAGCCTTACATTTGTTCTAAAGCCTCAACAAATGGAATGTTTATCATTAATTTCCTCAAAACTTCCAAAAATTTTAAATATTGNCCAGCTCTTGGTTAATTTCGATCTTCTAATAAAATTCTATGCATACAAATTGAAAGACAGATTTCTTTAATATCAGCTAATATCCATCCAAAGCCTTTCTTATATTTTTATAAAGTTTCCAACAACTGTTTCTCTTGTGTATCAGTTTATTCTGAGGATACTATAATAGATAATGTAGATAAATCTCCTAAATGCAAACTTTAAATGTGTAGGAAGTGTTTTTAGTTCTAGTTAAGGAGGTTTCTCAATAGATTGAATCAAACTCTTGTTACTCTCTGTAGGATTTAATATTTCAAATCTTTCCTAAACATAATCCATACCCTCTTTACTCACTTCCATAGATTCATCTTGAATTTTATCCCCATATTGATATTCCATATATTTCTTTTTAAATTCTCTTTCAAAAGTTTTCTTAAAATATTCATGCCTTAAATATTCATTAATATCCACTCTAAAGCATTCAATCTCTTACTCTTTTGCAGGGTATCTCATTGATTTTGCAATATTAAATGTAACCTCTTGATCACTAATTCTCAATGTTAGTTCTCCTTTTTGCACATCTATCAATGCTATTCTAGTGGCTAGGAATGATCTTCCTAAAATGATAGGNATTTTCATATTCTTATTTTATTTTTTTGAAATAAAATAAAAAAGTACTAATATTTTTCGTTACTTCCTCGGCAACGACACCAAAAACATAGTGCAGGGTGATTTAGTTAGACATTTTTGTAAATATTTTTCAATATTTCAAAATCACACACGACTGATATATAANGTTTTCATATTCTTTTTTTATTTTTTTGAAATAAAATAAAAAAAGTACTAATATTTTTTTTTACTTCCTCGGCAACGACACCAAAAACATAGCGCAGGGTGATTTAGTTAGACATTTTTGTAAATATTTTTCAATATTTCAAAATCACACACGACTGATATATAATAAATATGAAATATAATCCCAAAAAAAATACTCATTATGTAAATAATTTATCTTTTAAAACTCTTTTTAAACTGTTAAATCCTCTTTAATTCAATGCAAGTATACGTATTACTCAAGTAATAAAGGGCTCTAATGGATTTCAAGATATCGATCCCACAGGGAAGTTGGAAAATCCTAAACTAAATTATGAAAATTTTTTTATAACGAAAAGAAAAATAAAAGTAAAAGTAAAGTGCAAAGTTTGAAAACTAACTACTTAAGTGAATGNGTTCAAGATATCGATCCCACAGGGAAGTTGGAAAATCCTAAACTAAATTATAAAAAAATTTTTATAACGAAAAGAAAAATAAAAGTAAAAGTAAAGTGCAAAGTTTGAAAACTAACTACTTAAGTGAATGCCAATTATAATGCAAATGTTAGACTACAAAAGTTAAACTAAACTAAATGCTAAACATTAAAAAGTAAAATTACAAAAATTAAACAAAGTTTTTGTTGTGACAGAAAGTTCAAATTTAAGAAAACAGAGAAGNTTTAAAAAATAAAATTACAAAAATTAAACAAAGTTTTTGTTGTGACAGAAAGTTCAAATTTAAGAAAACAGAGAAGCCTTTGATCAAAATTTCATAATTTTTTGAATTCTGTGTGATTTATTAGAATTATTTTAAGTTCTAGGTTATTTAATAAAAATAAAATATTTTAAATAGTGAAAATTAAGTTTTGTATTTTTGAAAAATCTCTTTGAGGTCAGAGAACTCGGAGCAGCAAGTTTTATATTTTTCTTATTTTTCTTTGATTTATTGGAATTATTTTAGTGAAAACTCATTTTTTAGCCNCAATTATTTTAAGTTCTAGGTTATTTAATAAAAATAAAATATTTTAAATAGTGAAAATTAAGTTTTGTATTTTTGAAAAATCTCTTTGAGGTCAGAGAACTCGGAGCAGCAAGTTTTATATTTTTCTTATTTTTCTTTGATTTATTGGAATTATTTTAGTGAAAACTCATTTTTTAGCCTTTGAAAATTATTTTAAGCTTTGAAATTCAATATCTTTATTTAGAAAATCAGAAAAAAATATTCTAATCCCTCCTAAGTGATTAGGAAGCAATTTAGAACATTTCCATGAGTTTTATTATTTTTGTGATTTTTATGAATTTTTNGGAAATTCAATATCTTTATTTAAAAAATCATGAAAAATATTCTAATCCCTCCTAAGTGATTTTTAGAACATTTCCATGAGTTTTATTATTTTTGTGATTTTTATGAATTTTTTAAATATTAAAATAGGTTAAAATTTAAGTTTTTATTATAAATGTTATTTTATTTTTATAAAATACTCCTGATCACATAGAACTCAAAAAACTAAGTTTCATAATTTTTTGAGTTGTATTTTGATTTTTAAAAATCATTTAAATGCCAAGAGTGGTGTTTATCTTTAAAAATCAATTTAAGTTGTCAAATGAACTCAAAATATTTTGAAACTTTTATAATGAGTTCTGTGGATCATAAACCACAGTGGAGATCAAAAATCAAGTCATTTAAATGTTTAAGTTCTCCAAAATTAATTATCTTAGTGATTTAATGTTTGCAAAGTTTAAATGCATTTAAAATGACTTGACCCATGAAATTATTTCCAAAAACTTCTCTAGTCATGATAGACCTTTTAAAATTTTCTTAGGATTTTTAGATCAACATGCTAATTTCCATGATTTTTTTAAGGAAGTAATGTGAAAAATNAGTGGAGATCAAAAATCAAGTCATTTAAATGTTTAAGTTCTCCAAAATTAATTACCTTAGTGATTTAATGTTTGCAAAGTTTAAATGCATTTAAAATGACTTGACCCATGAAATATTTCCAAAAACTTCTCTAGTCATGATAGACCTTGTAAAATTTTCTTAGGATTTTTAGATCAACATGCTAATTTCCATGATTTTTTTAAGGAAGTAATGTTAAAAATATTGGAAAGTATGGATCTCCATATAGGAACCTCCTCTGACTTTGGAAAAATCAGAGAATGTTCCCCTTGACAGAGGCTACAATATGCCAAAATTTCAAGCTAAGGTGATGTGTCAATATGCATGGAGAATCAAATNTAGGCTACAATATGCCAAAATTTCAAGCTAAGGTAATGTGTCAATATGCATGGAGAATCAAATGATCCCAAACAATATTTAATCAATTAAAAAATAAAATATGCATCAAATGGACTTGAAATTTATTCCACATTGTTCTCCTCTGTTCACTCGGCAAGAGGGTATTTTTATTTTATTTTTGTGATTTTTCTACACAAAGTTATAAATTTTCTAAGAAGCATTTAAAAAAATAAGAAAAAGCCCTATTTATCTATTTAAACCACGCGTGTTGACTGGATCCTAGGCAGCTCCGAAGGCATGCGTGGCGCGCTCTGGTTGGTCGTCGCCATCCACTTAGCTTGCTGACTCGGTTCGTTGTTTATGCCCCGAAGTACTGTTTGGCTCGATCTCCTCCATCTATTTGATACACGCTTGATCAGACGGCTCTCGTCATCGTCCCCGATAGAATGATCCCGTGCCCGTCCACACTAAAACCTTAAGATCTCGGCCTGACTCAACTAAATCACTTTGGGTTTGATCCTATGGACTCATCTATATGAGACGAACACATCCATACGGTAATCATGCAATTAAATTAAGCCTAATTAAATGGAGAATTAAAATAGGCTCAGGATGAGGTGAGGTTTTATACCTTTTCTCTGAGAAGTGAAGCTTTGATAAGAGGGGCTTCGCACATTCGTTGGGGTCCAAGGAGGCTAGGGATTGAGTCCCTGGTCTCGGTGTAAGACCTAGGTACAAATTTGACTAAGCTCAATTTCAGGTGTTGGTCTAGAGCTATGGTGGAGGCTGTTTCAAAGGGTAATTTGATGGGGCTTTGTCTTCTCTTGCTGTTGTGAAGGTGTGGGCACAAGCAATTGAGGTTTGGTGGAGTGTGGAGGTGTATTGGGTTCTATCTTGGTTTCTGGCAAGGTTCCAAGCTCAAAATTGAGCTCCGGTAAGGGGATTCAGGGCAATGTGGTGGTTGGGTTGCATTGAGGAAGTCTCAAAGAGGCTCTGTGAGTGATTTGAGGGGCTCTTTCTAAGAAATTTTCAGCACTTCGTTTAATGGCCATGGAGGTGGCCTTTTATAAAATTGGGGTTATAGTGGCTGTAATGGCCAATTAATGGGTGTATTATGATGCTTAGGTGGAGGGCAGAGGAGCTCTATCAATTAATNCAAGCTCGATTTCAGGTGTTGGTCTAGAGCTATGGTGGAGGTTGTTTCATAGGGTAATTTGATGAGGCTTTGTCTTCTCTTGCTGTTGTGAAGGTATGGGCACAAGCAATTGAAGTTTGGTGGAGTGTGGAGGTGTATTGGGTTCTATCTTGGTTTCCGGCAAGGTTCCAAGCTCAAAATTGAGCTCCGGTAAGGGGATTCAGGGAAATGTGGTGGTTGGGTTGCATTGAGGAAGTCTCAAAGAGGCTCTGTGAGTGATTTGAGGGGCTCTTTCTAAGAAATTTTTAGCACTTCCTTTAATGGCCATGGAGGTGGCCTTTTATAAAATTGGGGTTATGGTGGCTGTAATGGCCAATTAATGGGTGTATTATGATGCTTAGGTGGAGGGCAGAGGAGCTCTATCAATTAATTTGGCTCAGCTGGCCTCTAGGTTTGATTTGGGTGAGGTGCCATGGGAGTGTCTCTCAATTTTGAGCTTTTCCGGCCACTAGGCCGGCCAACCAGCCAGGGGGAGGTGGCTAGGAGCTCATGAAACCAGAGGAATCCATCACAATAATTTAATGCAAATGTGCTTTGATTTAGCAAAGATATCTTAAGCATGTGCATTTTCTTAAGTAAGATCCCTTAATTTGGGGGACCTTTGGTCCATGGCTTGATTTAGGTGGTCTCATGGTGTTTGGACTGGTCACTAAGTCCAGCTAATGGTTGTGGTGAAATTAATTTGGTGGCTTTAGGGTGGTTAGGCCACATTTAGTGCATGGGTCCAAGGGNTTGTGGTGAAATTAATTTGGTGGCTTTAGGGTGGTTAGGCCACATTTAGTGCATGGGTCCAAGGGNCCGACCCTGAATGTAATGAATCAGAAATGCAAGACTGATTTGGAGATGAGAATTGAAATGTAAGTATGAATCAGAAATGTATGATTGATTCGGAAATGAGAATTGAAATGTAAGTATGAATCAGAGGATGTGCGAATTTAAATGTAGGTATCAATTCAAAGGATGTGAGAATTAAAATATAGGTATCAATTCAAAGATGTGAGAATTGAAATATATGTATCAATTCAAAGATGTGAGAATTGAAATGTAAGTATCAATTCAAAGATGTGAGAGTCAAAACTTAGGTATCGACCTCGAAGATGTGAGAGTCGAAATTTAGGTATCGACCTCGAAGATGTGAGAGTCAAAATTTAGGTATCGACCTCGAAGATGTGAGAGTCAAAATTTAGGTATCGACCTCGAAGATATGAGAGTCAAAATTTAGGTATCGACCTAGAAGGGTAGGAATCAAGATTTAGGTACTGATTCAAAAATGAGAATTGAAATGAAAGTATCAATTTGAAGATGTGAGAATTGAAATATAGGTATCAATTCAAAGATGTGAGAATTGAAATATATGTATCAATTCAAAGATGTGAGAATTGAAATGTAAGTATCAATTCAAAGATGTGAGAATTGAAATGTGAGTATCAATTTGAAGATGTGATAGTCAAAACTTAGGTATTGACCTCGAAGATGTGAGAGTCAAAATTTAGGTATCGACCTTGAAGAGTAGGAATCAGGATTTAGGTACTGATTTGAAGATGAGAATTGAAATGTNTTGATTCGAAGATGAGAATTGAAATGTAAGTATCAATTTGAAGATGTGAGAATTGAAATATAGGTATCAATTCAAAGATGTGAGAATTCAAATATATGTATCAATTCAAAGATGTGAGAATTGAAATGTAAGTATCAATTCAAAGATATGAGAATTGAAATATAAGTATCAATTTGAAGATGTGATAGTCGAAACTTAGGTATCGACCTCGAAGATGTGAGAGTCGAAATTTAGGTATCGACCTTGAAGAGTAGGAATCAGGATTTAGGTACTGATTTGAAGATGAGAATTGAAATGTACAAAGAGCTTGTGATGCTGAATTTAAAGAAGTGTATCATGTGAAAATGTTGATTTTGAAGAAGATTTGTAGATCTTTTTGGAGTTTTTTTTTTTTGTGCAGAATGTGAAATTCTGCGAGGATGTGCAGAGGGTTGATGTTGATCATGATGGTCATGCAGCGCGCACAAAGTAGGAAATTCCGGAAATNGTGCAGAATGTGAAATTTTACGAGGATGTGCAGAGGGTTGATGTTGATCATGATGGTCATGCAGCGCGCACAAAGTAGGAAATTCCGGAAATGGAAACATCCACTCAGCACATTCATTTCATGTTCTTGTTGTTTTTATCACAATTTGATTTTTCAAAATATGTTATTTAAAGTTATTAATTTTAGTTGGTTGATTTAAAAAAAGAAATTTGTTTTATTGTTTATTTGTTGGTGATTATTTTTTGTTTATTTTTTATTGATTGTTGAAGATTTGTTGTTTCGTTCTTTGTTCATTGAAATTTCAAACCATCGAGTGGTCCGCGGTTTTCATCCATCTCACAAAAAAGGCAACTGACAAAAAGATCTAATTTGAGAGAATTTTCCATTAATCTTCTTCAGTAAGGATGCTACAGATCAAACATAGGCTAATGCCTCAAAAAGTACATCAAGTGATCCATGCTGAAATACACTGAGAAACTCCTCATGATATGAGTACATCATAGACTGATTACATCAGATACATGTCATGCTGTTAAAAGAAAGCAAGTGAACCCTCTGTGCCAGGTATGTCGAGCTCCTGATCAAGCAGACCTTCTAAGTCATGCTCCAGGATAAGAGTTCCGTTTGCATGTACTTAGAGGTGCAACCTTCTCATAGCTCGTAAGGAAACAACTCCTCCAATTCCGGGTCCTGCTGGAATCCATAGGGTATTTTGCTATCATCCATCCTGTAAAAAGTTACAGACACCCTACGGTGCCATCGTCTGCACCGTTGCCCTTGAGAACAAGTACTGAACCAACTGGANGAACCATCGAATGGTCCGCGGTTTTCATCCATCTCACAAAAAAGGCAACTGACAAAAAGATACAATTTATGAGAATTTTCCATTAATCTTCTTCAGTAAGGATGCTACAGATCAAACATAGGCTAATGCCTTAAAAAGTACATCATGTGATCCATACTGAAATACACTGAGAACCTCCTCATGATATGAGTACATCATAGACTGATTACATCAGATACATGTCATGCTGTTAAAAGAAAGCAAGTGAACCCTCTGTGCCAGGTATGTCGAGCTCCTGATCAAGCAGACCTTCTAAGTCATGCTCCAGGATAAGAGTTTCGTTCGCATGTACTTAGAGGTGCAACCTTCTCATAGCTCGTAAGGAAACAACTCCTCCAATTTCGGGTCCTGCTGGAATCCATAGGGTATTTTGCTGTCATCCATCCTGTGAAAAGTTACAGACACCCTACGGTGCCATCGTCTGCACCGTTGCCCTTGAGAACAAGTACTGAACCAACTGGAAGAGGAATCTCCACAGCTCTCTGAATTCACCAGGGCCGATTACATCAATTTCCTTCCCAAACAGAATATTGCTTTTACTCATGAATGAGACCGTGTAGAAAGGCCTCACAAAATCATGATGATCAATGTGCGGGGGAATGTAATCGCCCTCTTCGTAGATGTTGATGATGCAACTGTTAGGAATGCAACTAGCGGGTAGAATATTCCACTTGGCCATCCTCTCAATCATCCATTTCATCATCAGTGGTAACAAATCCACTCGGTCGTTTCTAAGGATCCCAGGCGGATTCCCCTGTCTGTCATTCATAAAATTGTAGCAACAGCCGCATTGGATGGTGATTCTTCCCTTTCCTCGCATCCATTTCTTCGGCTCGGAGCATGTTCTTTCCATGAGGAGGCCTGCTCGACCTCTATCTCTTAAATCGAAGATGCAATACAGGATGTTTTTTTCATCAGTTTTAGAGAAAACTCTGGTATATAACTCCAGTCCCTCTAGTATGTTGACAAACTGTACCTGCACTTCTTCATAGAACTCGAATACTCTTTTATTTACTATGCTTAACTTGGAGTATTCTACCAAACCAANGATCATCCATTTCATCATCAGTGGTAACGGGTCCACTCGGTCGTTTCTGAGGATCCCAGGCGGATTCCCCTGTCTGTCGTTCATAAAATTGTAGCAACAGCCGCATTGGATGGTGATTCTTCCCTTTCCTTGCATCCATTTCTTCGGCTCGGAGCATGTTCTTTCCATGAGGAGGTCTGCTCGACCTCTATCTCTTAAATCAAAGATGCAATACAGGATATTTTTTTCATCAGTTTTAGAGAAAACTCTGGTATATAACTCCAGTCCCTGTAGTATGTTGACAAACTGTCCCTGCACTTCTTCATAGAACTCGAATACTCTTTTATTTACTATGCTTAACTTGGAGTATTCTACCAAACCAAGAGCGAGCAGCTGTCGCAGGCGTTCCTTCCTTCGAGCCTCGGTGGGAACCCAAGCTGGTGTTGATTGATCCGGGGTATGAGATTTGGCCTCTAGGGGAATGTATGATCCTGAGCTCCATGGTGCGCGTTGATCCTTCTGCGATGGGATATATGGTTCATCTGCCACAAAATCTGGATTCTGAGACCCGTTGGTGCTTGAAGCGTACTCTTCTAANCGTATGATCCTGAGCTCCATGGTGCGCATTGATCCATCTGCGGTGGGATATATGGTTCATCTGCCACAAAATCTGGATTCTGAGACCCGTTGGTGCTTGAAGCGTACTCTTCTAATGTACTGAAATTTTGTAGATGCAGAACGTTGAAGTCCGGGCATTCTACAAATGCGCCCGTGACTGATGTTCCGGCCGGTATCTCGATGTTGCATGTCGGGCAACCTCTGAATAAGGTATTTGAGAGCATATCTAGCTTTATCACAGATCCTGTCTCTTCATCTGTAGTGGGCAGGCTGACGAAAGTCTCCCTCAACTCTGGATCGTAAATATGTCCCTCAGGAATGGGGGGAAGAAAACTGCTTCCGTCTCTCNGGATTTATCACAGATCCTGTCTCTTCATCTGTAGTGGGCAGGCTGACAAAAGTCTCCCTCAACTCTGGATCGTAAATATGTCCCTCAGGAATGGGGGGAAGAAAACTGCTTCCGTCTCTCTGGCGCTTGCTTTCCTATCGTAGAAATGCTCTCTGTTTCTTGCGGCTTGCATTTCTACGTTGCGTCCTGTGGAGTAGAGTATCCGGTAGTTGTTCTCCGCGAGCGACTATCAATCCCCTAGCCGGAGTAGCTATCATGGAGGGCGGTCGGTTGGGCCCCTCCATCAGATCTTGTATCGTTATCACGTTTTTGCCTTTGCGTGACACGTCATCTTGAGTGGTCACCCTCAACAGTGAAGGCAGTCCCTCCTTTTATTTATTGCTGACTATGTCCATTAGAGGACCCTCGTAGTTCATATCAATCTGCTTGAAATTCATGTTGAAATCCATGACACCTCCTTGCGGCGCCATCTCTTCATTCAGTGCGAGGTTACAACTGTCCCGGATAGCAAAGATCAGCCTCTGTCCTTTTTTTTTCTGCAGGCGACAGAAAAAAATGTCAGTGGGCCGAAGCTCAACATGAACAAGAACAAAACAAGGTATTTATTAAAGTAAATTTTAGTTTGTTTTGATAAAAATGATTATTCATTNACTATCAATCCCCTAGACGGAGTAGCTATCATGGAGGGTGGTCGGTTGGGCCCCTCCATCGGATCTTGTATCGTTATCATGTTTTTGCCTTTGCGTGACACGTCATCTTGAGTGGTCACCCTCAACAGTGAAGGCAGCCCTCCTTTTATTTATTGCTGACTATGTCCATAAGAGGACCCTCGTAGTTCATATCAATTTGCTTGAAATTCATGTTGAAATCCATGACACCTCCTTGCGGCGCCATCTCTTCATTCAGTGCGAGGTTCCAACTGTCCCGGATAGCAAAGATCAGCCTCTGTCCTTTTTTTTCTGCAGGTGACAGAAAAAAATGTCAGTGGGCCGAAGCTCAGCATGAACAAGAACAAAACAAGGTATTTATTAAAGTAAATTTTAGTTTGTTTTGATAAAAATGATTATTCATTTTATGTGTAAGTTTTGTTTAATTTAATAGAGTATTTAAATTTAAAGGTAGAAAAGAGAACGTGTGGAGTTCAAAATTTTTCAAAATTTTCATTATAATGAGGTTAATTACAAAACTTGGACCCGGTCGTAGAAATTTGGCCACATAGATAACCCTAAAACAATCAAAGTTTCATAGTTTCAAGGAAAGCAGAGGCAAGCAGAGGTAAGCGGCCTCAGGTTGCATAATAGGTTTTTAGGTATCGTCCATTTATCGGTAACATGGGCCTTTCACCCCGGAATTCCACTAACTGGTAGGCTCCTCCTGTATAGACCTTCTCAATGACAAATGGTCCCTCCCAAGTTGGGTCAAACTTCCCACCTATTTTGCGGCGAGCAAGAATAGGTCTTTTGAGCACGAGTACGAGGTTACCAATTTTGAATGTCCTTGGGCGGACCAATTTGTCATGTGCTTGTACCATCTTCGCCTGGTAGAGCTCCAAATGTTTTGTGCTTCCAATTGTTTTCCCTTAAGACTCTCCAGTTCTTCAAGTCTGACTTTTGCGCTTTCTTTCATTGCAAGTTGATTGGCGACGGTGACTCTGAGAGACGGTGTCTGGATTTCTAGCGTTAGCATGACCTCGGTCCCGTACACGAGCATATAAGGTGTACACTGAGTAAGAGTCCTGAAAGTCGTCCGGTAGGCCCACAAGGCTTCCAACAGTTTGTTATGCCAATCTCTCTTGTTTTCATCCAGTGTTTTCTTCAAAATCTCTACCAATGTCTTGTTGAAAGCTTCAGCCAGACCATTTTCTCTGGGATAGTAAATTGTAGAGTATCTCCAATCTATCCCGTGTCTTTTGATGAAATTGTTGATCTTCGTACTTTTGAAAGCTGTCCCATTGTCAGAGATTATTCTTCGTGGTACTCCAAAATGGTAGATGATTTGACTTTTGAAAAATTGAAGGACATGTTGTGCCGTAACCTCACGTAACGGTACTGCCTCTGCCCATTTGGAGAAGTAATCTGTAGCGGCGAGTATAAACTTATGCCCTTTAGAAGATGGAGGGTCTATCGGGCCTATTATGTTTGTACCCTAACACTCGAATGGCCACGAGGAAACAGTTGGGTGTCGCACATTCGGAGGCTGGTGCAAGACCACCCAATGCACTTGGCATTGGTGACATTTTCTGGCTGTATTCATGCAATGAGACATCATTGCTGACCAATATTATCCGAGTCTTTTGATTTTCATTTTCATTTTTGGTCCCGACTGGAGGGCGCCACACAATCCGGCATGTACTTCTTTGATAATATTTTGTGCTTTGACTGTGCTCAATCAGCGTAGTCACATTTGGTCGAACGATCTTCTGTAGAGAATATTTCCTACCAGGGCGTAAGACATGGCCCTTCTTGTGATGTGGTGCACCTCAGACTTGTCCTCTGGCAGCTTTTCAGTATGCAAATATTCTATTACTGGCTTGCGCCAATCTTCTTGGATTCTGCAACTGTGTTTATTGTTTCTTCTTTTTCAAGCTTGTGTAGAGTTTTAAAGTCATTTCGAGATAAGACTCATCTTCCTTGCACCCTGACTTTGATGGAATCCTCCGGGGGTCACGCCATTTTCTTATCGAGTTTTACTAGAGCGTCGGCATGAGCATTATCTCCCCAAGGAATCCGGTGGAAAGTCACCTCAGGAATCTGCTCTAGGAGCTTCATCATGTACTGATGGTACTCTGCTTGTCTTGGTTTCAAAATTTTGTATTGGCCGGCGACTTGCTGAATGACAAGTTGAGAATCACCATAAATGGCAATGTTTGTTATATTCATTGAAATTGCCAATTCCAATCCAGTGATTAAAGCTTCATATTCTGCTTCATTGTTGGTGCACGACTCTGTCAAATGGTATGAGAGCCTCAACATACCCTTATCTGGCATAATAAAGATCAAACTGATCCCTGCTTTGCGTGGTATAACTTTGCCTGATCCCTTGTCTTTTCTGGCTGACGAAGCACGCTCGAAGTACATTTCCCAGCGTTGCGCATTAGAATATTTCATTTGTAGTATTTGCTCGTCTGGTAGTTCGTCGTTGAGAGAGGACCCAGCTGGTAGTGGGTGTGCAGCGAGAAAGTCTACTAGTATCTGTTCCTTGATAGCACGGAGGGGCACAAAAGTTATATCAAATTGAAATAAGATCATTGACCATCTTGCTAAACGTCCAAAGAGTATTGGTCGGGTCATCAAATATTGTAATGGATTAACTTTCAAAATCAAGGTAATCTTATGAGAAAGCATGTAATGTCTAAGCTTTTGGGTGGCAAAAATTAATGCCAAACAATGCTTCTCAATAGGTGGATACCTTATCTCCGTTGGTATTAGATGACGACTCAAGTAGTATAGCGCATTTTCATTTCCCTCCTCTTTAACTTGGGCTAAGAGGGCTCCAAGAGAGTCATCTAAATCCGCGGTATAAAGTATCAACGGTTTCCCTGCGGTAGGGCCTGCCAAAACAGGAGGTGTCATTAAATATTGTTTGACGTCTTCAAAAGGCCGCTGGCATTTCTCTTCCCAAATAAATTTGGCTTCCTTTTTAATTAATGCTGAGAAAGGCTGACACCTACTTGAGAGATTAGAAATAAAGCGTCTCAGATATGCCAACTTCCCCTGGAAAGAACGTAGCTGCTTCAAGGTTTTAGGGGGAGACATTTCCAAGATAGCTTTAATCTTATCCGGGTCGATCTTGATTCCCCGATGACGGACAACGAATCCTAGAATTTTCCTGGAGGTAACGCCAAAGGCGCACTTTAAGGGATTCATTTTAAGTTCATATCATCATAATCGTTCAAACACGATCCTCAAATCGTACAAATGGTTTATTTTCTGTTTACTTTTGATAACCAAATCATCCACGTAGCATTCTACTTGATTGTGAATGAGGTCATAAAAAATCTTCGTCATTGCACGCTGATATGTTGCTCCGGCGTTCTTTAGGCCGAACGACATCACTATGTAGCAGAAGATTCCAATCGTTGTTCTGAAAGCTATAAGTGCTGCATCCTCGGGAGCCATCTTGATTTGGTTGTATCACGACAATCCGTCCATGAAGGAGAAAATTTCATGTGTCGAAGCTATGTCCACCATCATCTCTAGTATAGGTAGTGGAAATTCGTCTTTTGGACATGCCTTGTTTAAATCTTTGAAGTCGACACAAACGCAGATCTGCCCATTTTTCTTCTTAACAGGTACAATATTGGATAACCACGTGGGGTATTGCTCCTCTTTAACAAAGTTGGCGTCTATCAACTTCTTCTCCTCGGCGATGACTTGTTGTTCTATTTCAAGGTGCATTCTCCTGGGAACCAGTTTTACTGGGATTATATTCTTGTCCACCCCAAGTTTATGGACTGCAACCTCTGCTGACAGTCCTGGCATTTCATCATAGCTCCATGAGAAGCAATCTTTAAATTCTATTAATAGTTTGACCAATTATGCAGATTCTTCATCATCAAGTAGAGAACTGATAAATGTAGGTCGAGGTCGTTCTTGAGTGCCGAGATTAATCTCTTTCAATTCATCAATGGTGGATTTAATTTCCTCCTCAAATTCTGACGGAGCATCTTCTATTGGTTGATCAGTAGAGTCATCTTCTTTATCAAGACAATCCTCTTCTGACTTACTAGTAACAACCATGTAAAATTCAGAATCATCGACTGGTCCAACTGTACCAAATCCGAGACATTCTTTTGAATTGGGATTCGTCTTTTAGTATTCCACAATTTTTCAAAGAGTTGAAATTTATCTTTTAGCATTTTTTTTAGTAAGTGTCCTTGTTGAATTAACTTTTAAACACAAGGCGAGAAGTAACCAAAAGGCAATTCCATTAATTCATNTGTAGGAGGTTACCAATTTTGAATGTCCTTGGGCGGACCAATTTGTCATGGGCTTGTACCATCTTCGCCTGGTAGAGCTCCAAATGTTGTTGTGCTTCTAGTTGTTTTCCCTTAAGACTCTCCAGTTCTTCAAGTCTGACTTTTGCGCTTTCTTTCCTTGCAAGTTGATTGGCGACGGCGACTCTGAGAGACGGTGTCTGGATTTCTAGCGTTAGCATGACCACGGTCCCGTACACGAGCATATAAGGTGTACACTGAGTAAGAGTCCTGAAAGTCGTCCGGTAGGCCCACAAGGCTTCCAACAGTTTGTTATGCCAATCTCTCTTGTTTTCATCCAGTGTTTTCTTCAAAATCTCTACCAATGTCTTGTTGAAAGCTTCAGCCAGACCATTTGCTCTGGGATAGTAAATTGTAGAGTGTCAACAATCTATCCCGTGTCTTTTGATGAAATTGTTGATCTTCGTACTTTTGAAAGTTGTCCCATTGTCAGAGATTATTCTTTGTGGTACTCCAAAATGGTAGACGATTTGACTTTTAAAAAATTGAAGGACATGTTGTGTCGTAACCTCACGTAACGGTACTGCCTCTGCCCATTTGGAGAAGTAATCTGTAGCGGCGAGTATAAACTTATGCCCTTTAGAAGATGGAGGGTCTATCGGGCCTATTATGTTTGTACCCTAACACTCGAATGGCCACGAGACAACAGTTGGGTGTCGCACATTCGGAGGCTGGTGCAAGACCAGCCCATGCACTTGGCATTAGTGACATTTTCTGGCTGTATTCATGCAATCAGACATCATTGCTGGCCAATATTATCCGAGTCTTTTGATTTTCATTTTCATTTTTGGTCCCGACTGGAGGGCGCCACACAATCCGGCATGTACTTCTTTGATAATATTTTGTGCTTTGACTGTGCTCAATCAGCGTAGTCACATTTGGTCGAACGATCTTCTGTAGATAATTTTTCCCACCAGGGCGTAAGACATGGCCCTTCTTGTGATGTGGTGCGCCTCAGACTTGTCCTCTGGCAGCTTTCCAGTATGCAAATATTCTATTAATGGCTTGCGCCAATCTTTTTGGATTCTGCAACTGTATTTATTGTTTCTTCTTTTCCAAGCTTGTGTAGAGTTTTAAAGTCATTTCGAGATAAGACTCGTCTTCCTTGCACCCTGACTTCGATGGAATCCTCCGGGGGTCACGCCATTTTCTTAGCGAGTTTTACTAGAGCGTCGGCATGGGCATTATCTCCTCGAGGAATCCGGTGGAAAGTCACATCAGGAATCTGCTCTAGGAGCTTCATCATGTACTGATGGTACTCTGCTTGTCTTGGTTTCAAAATTTTGTATTGTCTGGCGACTTGCTGGATGACAAGTTGAGAATCACCATAAATGGCAATGTTTGTTATATTCATTGAAATTGCCAATTCCAATCCAGTGATTAAAGCTTCATATTCTGCTTCATTGTTGGTGCACGACTCTGTCAAATGGTATGAGAGCCTCAACATACCCTTATCTGGCATAATAAAGATCAAACCGATCCCTGCTTTGCGTGGTATAACTTTGCCTGATCCCTTGTCTTTTCTGGCTGACGAAGCACCCTCGAAGTACATTTCGCAGCGTTGCGCACTAGAATATTTCATTTGTAGTATTTGCTCGTCTGGTAGTTCGTCGTTGAGAGAGGACCCAGCTGGTAGTGGGTGTGCAGCGAGAAAGTCTACTAGTATCTGTTCCTTGATAGCACGGAGGGGCACAAAAGTTATATCAAATTGAAATAAGATCATTGACCATCTTGCTAAACGTCCAGAGAGTGTTGGTCGGGTCATCAAATATTGCAATGGATTAACTTTCGAAATCAAGGTAATCTTATGAGAAAGCATGTAATGTCTAAGCTTTTGGGTGGCAAAAATTAATGCCAAACAATATTTCTCAATAGGTGGATACCTTACCTTCGATTGGTATTAGATGACGACTCAAGTAGTATAGCGCATTTTCATTTCCCTCCTCTTTAACTTGGGCTAAGAGGGCTCCAAGAGAGTCATCTAAATCCGCGGTATAAAGTATCAACGGTTTCCCTGCGGTAGGGCCTGCCAAAACAGGAGGTGTCATTAAATATTGTTTGACGTCTTCAAAAGGCCGCTGGCATTTTTCTTCCCAAATAAATTTGGCGTCCTTTTTAATTAATGCTGAGAAAGGCTGACACCTACTTGAGAGATTAGAAATAAAGCGTCTCAGATATGCCAACTTCCCCTGGAAAGAACGTAGCTGCTTCAAGGTTTTAGGGGGAGACATTTCCAAGATAGCTTTAATCTTATCCGGGTCGATCTTGATTCCCCGATGACGGACAACGAATCCTAGAATTTTCCTGGAGGTAACGCCAAAGGCGCACTTTAAGGGATTCATTTTAAGTTCATATCATCATAATCGTTCAAACACGATCCTCAAATCGTACAAATGGTTTATTTTCTGTTTACTTTTGATAACCAAATCATCCACGTAGCATTCTACTTGATTGTGAATGAGGTCATAAAAAATCTTCGTCATTGCACGCTGATATGTTGCTCCGGCGTTCTTTAGGCCGAACGACATCACTATGTAGCAGAAGATTCCAATCGTTGTTCTGAAAGCTATAAGTGCTGCATCCTCGGGAGCCATCTTGATTTGGTTGTATCACGACAATCCGTCCATGAAGGAGAAAATTTCATGTGTCGAAGCTATGTCCACCATCATCTCTAGTATAGGTAGTGGAAATTCGTCTTTTGGACATGCCTTGTTTAAATCTTTGAAGTCGACACAAACGCAGATCTGCCCATTTTTCTTCTTAACAGGTACAATATTGGATAACCACGTGGGGTATTGCTCCTCTTTAACAAAGTTGGCGTCTATCAACTTCTTCTCCTCGGCGATGACTTGTTGTTCTATTTCAAGGTGCATTCTCCTGGGAACCAGTTTTACTGGGATTATATTCTTGTCCACCCCAAGTTTATGGACTGCAACCTCTGCTGACAGTCCTGGCATTTCATCATAGCTCCATGAGAAGCAATCTTTAAATTCTATTAATAGTTTGACCAATTATGCAGATTCTTCATCATCAAGTAGAGAACTGATAAATGTAGGTCGAGGTCGTTCTTGAGTGCCGAGATTAATCTCTTTCAATTCATCAATGGTGGATTTAATTTCCTCCTCAAATTCTGACGGAGCATCTTCTATTGGTTGATCAGTAGAGTCATCTTCTTTATCAAGACAATCCTCTTCTGACTTACTAGTAACAACCATGTAAAATTCAGAATCATCGACTGGTCCAACTGTACCAAATCCGAGACATTCTTTTGAATTGGGAGTTTGACTTTTAGCATTCCATAGTTTTTTAAAAAGTTGAAATTTATCTT
>JXCR01082350.1:240083-271887 GCA_002079205.1 Phalaenopsis hybrid cultivar
AAGCCAAGGTGATGTGTCAATATGCATGGAGAATCAAATGATCCCAAACAATATTTAATTAATTAAAAATAAAATATGCATCAAATGGATTTGAAATTTATTTTACATTGTTCTCCTCTATTCACTGCGCAAGAGGGTATTTTTATTTTATTTTTCTGATTTTTCTACACAAAGTTATGAATTTTCTAAGTTAAGGATATTTAAATAAATAGGAAAAAGCCCTATTTATCTATTTAAACCACGCGTGCTGACTGGATCTTAGGCAGCTCCGAAGGCATGCGTGGCGCGCTCTGGTTGGACGCGGCTGTCCACGTAGCTTGCTGACTCGACCCGCTGTTTATGTCCCGAAGTGCTGTCCGACTCGATCTTTTCCGTCTATTTGATACATGCTTGATCAGACGGCTCCCCGTCATCATCCCCGATAAAATGATCCCGTGCCTGTCCACACTAAAACCTTAAGATCTCGTCCTAGATTCAACCAAATCACTTCGGGTTTGATCCTATGGACTTGTCTATATGAGACGAATACATCCATATGGTAATCATGCAATTAAATTAAGCCAAATTAAATGGAGAATCAAAATAGACTCAGGATGTGGTGAGGTTTTATACCTTTGCTCTGAGAAGTGAAGCTTCGATCAGAGGGGCTTGGCACATTCTTTGGGGTCCAAGGAGGCTAGGGATTGAGTCCCTGGTCTCGGTGTAAGGCCTAGGTACAAATTCGACCAAGCTCAATTTCAGGTGTTGGTCTAGAGCTATGGTGGAGGCTGTTTCAGAGGTTAATTTGATGGGGCTTTGTCTTCTCTTGCTGTTGTGAAGGTGTGGGCACAAGCAATTGAAGTTTGGTGGAGTGTGGAGGTGTATTGGGTTCTTCCCTTGTTTCCGACAAGGTTCCAGGCTCAAAATTGAGCTCCGACAAAGGGATTCAGGGAAATGTGGTGGTTGGGTTGCACTGAGGAAGTCTTAAAGAGGCTCTGTGAGTGAACCGTAGGATCCTAACCGGTGTCGCTCTAATCAAATGTAACATCCCCCATACCATTTAAAGAATTTCAACCATAGGACCGTTTGATTTGACATCATAACTTGACCCCCTAGAAAACATAAACTCGTAACGACAAGGAGCTTGGAGCTAGNCAAATGGATTTGAAATTTATTTTACATTGTTCTCCTCTATTCACTGCGCAAGAGGGTATTTTTATTTTATTTTTCTGATTTTTCTACACAAAGTTATGAATTTTCTAAGTTAAGGATATTTAAATAAATAGGAAAAAGCCCTATTTATCTATTTAAACCACGCGTGCTGACTGGATCTTAGGCAGCTCCGAAGGCATGCGTGGCGCGCTCTGGTTGGACGCGGCTGTCCACGTAGCTTGCTGACTCGACCCGCTGTTTATGTCCCGAAGTGCTGTCCGACTCGATCTTTTCCGTCTATTTGATACATGCTTGATCAGACGGCTCCCCGTCATCATCCCCGATAAAATGATCCCGTGCCTGTCCACACTAAAACCTTAAGATCTCGTCCTAGATTCAACCAAATCACTTCGGGTTTGATCCTATGGACTTGTCTATATGAGACGAATACATCCATATGGTAATCATGCAATTAAATTAAGCCAAATTAAATGGAGAATCAAAATAGACTCAGGATGTGGTGAGGTTTTATACCTTTGCTCTGAGAAGTGAAGCTTCGATCAGAGGGGCTTGGCACATTCTTTGGGGTCCAAGGAGGCTAGGGATTGAGTCCCTGGTCTCGGTGTAAGGCCTAGGTACAAATTCGNGGATAATAAGGTCGATAATTAGGATTTCCTTGATTATTTAAATTTCCTGAGGAGTTCATTGAATTGTTATAATTATTCTTACTAAAATTAGGGTAATTTTTTCATTCAATATTGTAATAGTTAGAATAAGAATTATTTTTTTGATTGTTAATAGCATTCAAAGTTTCATAAGATGATTAAGTATCAATTATCTGTCCTAGTGAATTTTCCTCTAATACTGGTGGTGTTTGAGAATAGTTCACTCTAATTTGATCAATCTTTTTCGATATAGCAGCAATTTGAGATGTTAAAATAGACATTGCATCAAATTCAAGAATATCAGCTACTCTCTTAGGATTTACCCGTTTACGGGGCCATTGAAAGTATTAGTAACCATTTCTTTTATTAATGAGTATGCTTCATCAAAACGTTTTGACATTAAAGATCCGCCTGCAACAGCATCTATAAAAGTTCTAAGTGATCCTACTAATCCATTGTAAAAAGTTTGAATTATTAACCAATCTGGTAAAGCATTAAATCTTTCACAGGCTTCATATATTGATTCCCCTTAAAATTGATAAAAAGATGTAATATTGTTTCCATGCTTAGCAGTTTTTGAGGATGGAAAATATTTAGCCAATAATTTTTGTGATAGTTCTCCCCAAAATTTGATAGATCCAGTTGCTAATGAGTTTAATCAAGTTTGGCTTTATCCCTTAAGGAGAAAGGAAAATATCTAAGCCTAACAATATCATTAGACACTCTGTCGTATTTAAAAGTAGCACAAATCTCAAGAAAACTAACAAGATGTAAGTTAGGATCTTCAATAGTTGTTCCTCCAAACTGATTATTTTGTACCATTTGGATAATAGCATGTTTAAGCTCAAATGAATTAACAACAACATTAGGATTTTGAAAAGTTAAGTTAAGTTCATCTGTTGTTGGATTAG
This sequence comes from Phalaenopsis hybrid cultivar, assembly GCA_002079205.1. Classification (NCBI taxonomy): domain Eukaryota; kingdom Viridiplantae; phylum Streptophyta; class Magnoliopsida; order Asparagales; family Orchidaceae; genus Phalaenopsis; species Phalaenopsis hybrid cultivar. Next base: position 242,791 of record JXCR01082350.1, read on the forward strand.
CATAATCTTTTAAAGGTCTTTGTCAATTTTCATTTATTTAATTTTCTAAGTTATTCGCCTTTTTGTTCCAAAACTTAATTTATTTTTATTATTTTTGAATTTTTCTAAAAGTACATTCTAATTATGAATCGTAAGGTATTAAACCTTCAGATCTAATATTTCACATAAACAANCAGGATTTTGAATAGTTAAGTTAAGTTCATCTGTTGTTGGATTAGCATAATCTTTTAAAGGTCTTTGTCGATTTTCATTTATTTAATTTTCTAAGTTATTCGCCATTTTGTTCAAAATCTTAATTTATTTTTATTATTTTTGAATTTTCTAAAAGTACATTCTAATTATGAATCGTAAGGTATTAAACCTTCAGATCTAATATTTCACATAAACAAATATAATAAGCAAAGAAAAATTTCTTAAAAATACTCTTAAATATACATTTATATATTTTTGGAATTTTTTATTTTATAATTTTTTGTATATTATTATCTCTAAATTTTCTAATTACCAAATCATTTTAATTTATAGTTACCGTCCCCGGCAACGGCGCCAAAAACTTGTTCAAAAAAATATATTTGTGTAAAATTTATAAAGTTGACTCCGCTTTACAACGTCGTAATAAACTTGATGTTGTATTTTATGAATAATAACATTAAGCACCTAAAGTTAAGATTTTACGCAAGTCTACGTATCGTTATCAAGTAATATATGACTTTCTGTTTAAGTCCCAAATATCGATCTCAAGATGAAGGATTAAATTTGAAATGATAAATTAACTAGAAAATTTACAGAAATCAAATGAAATTACTGTCACTAATTTCAGAAGTTTAAGATATTATCAAAGCTAAATTATTTACTACTAGCAGAATTTAACTATAGGTTTTAAAATTAATAACCACTAAACTATGTTTATGTGATAAAATTTTATAATATGAAAATGTAAATTTTTCACTACAATGAGTTTTTGGTGAAATGAGAGGAGATAAAAGGTTAAATATGTATTGCGGCAAATAGGAGCAAATTTAATTCTCTACCCTGATTCAAGGTTATAGAAAATCATTGGCTAATCTTAAGTTTAGTCCTTAAATCCGTTTCTAGGCTAAAAGGATACTGGCTCCCACTCTAGAGCTCCCACTTCCCTTCCCCTGAAGGCTAACTCACGCTTTAGTTTTTAAGCACTAAGACTGAATTTGGGATATTTAGTCTATCACCCTAGAAATCTCCAATTTTACACCCAACAAAGTATATTTCTTTATTTATTTGCACTTAATTCCATGAACAAAATACTCCTTCATAGACTTGAATGTGATTCTCACTCTGTTGTGGAACTCATACTCCATTACTTGGATCATATGTTTCACAACATATTTTAACAATTTAATTGGTCAGATTAAAAAGTAAATTAAGAGCGGAGTTGGAAAACAATCTATTGACCTCACTTTTTTTTTGAGGTTCAGTTTTTCCTCTTTAGTAGCCTAAGGTCTAGCCATACGACTTTCTTATTGACTAGTCTTAGAAGACTAGATAAGGAGCCCTCACCATTAGAAATTTCAAACACTTCTCTAGTCAACTTGAAGTTCCACATATTGGTCCTAACCTGTAGCACTTAGTAGATGGGGTCACTATTGGAGAAACTCAAGATGAGTCACCCTTAGGACTGTTGGACCTTAGGCTTGACTCTGGGTGTTGGTCTAGGGCTTAGGCACTTGTTTTCACTCACAATCACTCATTACCCTAAACCCATAACTTCTAGGCTTTGGTCCCTTGATGCTTTTGGGAGACTCCTGCAGGTGGTTCCCTAAACCCATTAGCCCTAGGCTAAGGTTTAGCTAAGACCACTATATAGAGGACCCAAAATGGGGTTTCCATTGATCCATGGCTTATTTATGGTGGTTGGCAATCCAACTCTATCAAGATACCCAACCTACCCTATTGCCCCTAAATTCCCCAAACTACCCAGATACCCTTGGGACCCCAAATTTGGCCAAAATCTCCAAATCTAGATAAAATACCCAAACTTGTTTAAAAATCATTTCAAACACCTTGAAAACACCCAAATTACCCAAAATCCCCAAATTGGCCAAATTACCAAAATACCCCTCTTTGGCCCAAAATTCCAAAAATTCCAAAAAATTCCAAAAATTTTGAAAATCTCCCAAATATTCTCAATTTCATTTTCCTCAAATATCACATGACCCAATTTTGCCAATTTGACCATCTTTGATCAAAACCCCCAAATTGCCCTTTGAAGGCCCAAATTTCCCCAAGTTCAACTCAAATGTCCATCAATTTGATCTCAATTTTTCCCAATTTCAATCCTAAACTCAAATTCACTTTTGATATGGCCAAAATAGATCAAATCCAAGCTTATTTAGCCCATGATTTGAGCCCAATATTGGTATAGGTCAAACCCCCAATTTTGGTCACATGACCTAATCTCACCAAATTGAACCCATAACCTAATAAATTGGCCCCAATTAATGTTGAAAAATATTTATAACAATCCTACAAATCAAAATCAACCATCAATTGGCCTCGGTAAAGCCTCAAATCCATTTGATTTTGGTCTAATTCAACATTCCAAAATTTAGCGCCAAATTTCCTAAGTCTCCAAATTTCACCCAATTGATGGCCTTCACCAGCAAATTGGCATCCAATTCATGTTGAAAACTCTTCATAGGGTCCCTATTGACCATTTACAATAATAAATTTGGAATTATCACAAGGCTAGCTCAAGCTAGACCCAAGCATAGCCCAACATGACCAAATTGCTTAAAATTAAAAATTCCCTCAAATTGACCGTTCAATTGAGCTCAAAACTACTTCCATCCTTCACCAAAGTTGCTCCTTATGATCATATACACCAAATGCAACATTTATTTTGGCCAATTGACATGAATAGCCTAGACCAAACCAAATATTTGGTCATTTTCACCCACTTTGACCCATGCACTAAATGTGACCTAATCACCCTAAAGCAACCAAATTAACTCCACCTCAGCCATTAGTTGACCCCTAAGGCTGAGCCAAAAACATATCTAACCCAAGATAAATGATCCATGGACCAAACGTCCCCCAAGTTAACGGGTCTTAGTCCCAAAAATACAAATGCTTAAGATATCCTTGCCAAATCAAAACACATTTGCATTAAATTATTGTGATAAATTCCTTTGGATGCCCTGAGCACCTAGCCACCTCCTTCTGGCCGACCGGCCGGCCTAGTGGCTGGAAAATGACCAAACTAAGAGCCACCCCCATGGAGCTTCACCCAAATCAAACCTAGAGGCCAGCTCAGCCAAATTGAATTGTAGAGCTCCTCTGCAGTCCACCTAAGCACCACATTACACCCCTTAATTTGCCACGAAAGCCACCATAACCCCATTTTTATAAAAGGCCACCTCCATGGCCGTTAAACTAAGTGCTGAAAATTTCTTAGAGAAAGCCTCCCAAACTTCTCAAAAAGCTTTTCTGAGATCCCCTCAGTGCAATCCAACCCTCCTCCCCCACTGAATTCCACTGTGGAAGCTTATTTTTGAGCTCAAACCTCTGCCCAAAACCAGGACAGAACTCATTACACCTCCACACTCCACCAAACTCAAATTAACTCTACCTTCACCTTCAAAACAATGAAAGAAGCAAAAGCCCCATCAAATTACCCTCTCATAAAGGCTCCACCATAGCTACAGACAAACACCTGGAATCGAGCTTTGTCAAATTCATATCTAGGCCGTACACCTAGATAAGTGGCTTAATACCTAGCCTTCTTGGACCCAATGAATGTGCCAAGACCCTCTGATTGAAGCTTCACGTCTCAGAGCAAAGGTATAAAACTTCTCTCCCTCCCGAGCCTATTTTGATTCTTCATTTGATTAGCCTTAATTTAATTGCATGATTACCGTATGGATGTGTTGGCCTCACTTAGACGAGTCCATAAGATCAAACCCGAAGTGATTTGGTTGAGTCTAGGCTGAGATCTTTGGATTTTAGTGTGGACGGTCATAAGATCACTCTATCGGGGACGATGACGGGGAGCCGTTTGATCAAGCGTGTATCGAATGAACGGCCAAGATGAAGCTGGACAGTGCTTATTTACACAAACAGCGGGACGCATGGCTGCTGGTGTGGACGGTGGCGTCAAATGGGAGCACTACGCGTGGAGTTTCAGAGCCACCGTAGGTTGATGAGGCGCCGCGTGGATAAGTAGATAAATAGGGCTTTTTTATTTATTTAAACTCCCTTAACTTCGAAAATCCATAACTTTGTGTGGAAAAATCATAAAAATAAAATAAAAATACCCTCTTGCTCAGTGAACAGAGAAGAATAATGTGGAAAAAATTTTAAGTCCATATGATGCATATTTTATTTTTAATTATTTAAATATTAATTTGAATCTTTTGATTTTCTATGTATGTGGACCTATCATCATAGCTTGATTTTTTGGCATATTATAGCCTCTACAAGGAGAACATTCTCACATTTTTCCAAGTCAGAGGAGTTCCCTAGACAGAGGATCACATTTTTCAAGTTTAGGTACATTATTTGCTTAAAGTAATCATGGAAATTAGCATGTTGATTATAAAATCACAAGAAAATTTTGGAAGGTCCAACATGACTAGAGGAGCTTTTGGAAATAATTTCATGGGTCGAGTCATTTAAAATGTACTTAATTTCATAAACTCTAAATCATTAAGGAAATTAATTTTGAAAGATATAAACATTTAAATGAATTGATTTTTTGATCTCCACTGTTATTTATGATCTAGAGAACTCATCATAAAAATTTTAAAATATTTTGAGTTCATTTGATAACTTAAGTTGATTTTTAAAGATAAACATCATTTTTGGCATTTAAATGATTTTTTAAAAATCAAAATTTAACTCAAAAATTTATAAAAACTTATTTTTTAAGTTCTCTATGAAGAGGGGTATTTTCTAAAAATAAAATGATATTTAAAATAAAAACTTCATTTTTAATCTATTTTTAAATATCTAAAATAATTAAAAATCCATAAAAATCACAAAAATAATAAAACTCATGGAAATGTTCTAAATGCTCCCTAATCACTTAGGAACAATTAGAATATTTTTCCTGATTTTCTAAATAAAGATGTTGAATTTACAATCACTTAGAAACATATAGAATATTTTTTCCTGGTATTCTAAACAAAGATATTGAATTTTAAAGCTTAAAAATGATTTTTAAAGGCTAAAAATGGGTTTTCATTATGAATAATTCCAATAAATCAAACAAAATTAAAAAAATTATAAAATCTTCTTCTCTCAGTTCTTTGACCTCAGGGAGACCTTTTAAAAATACAAAACTTAATTTTCCCTGTTTAAATTTTTTTGTATTTAATAAATNTAAAATTCAAAAAAAAATATAAAATCTTCTTCTCTCAGTTCTCTGACCTCAGGGAGACCTTTTAAAAATACAAAACTTAATTTTCCCTGTTTAAATTTTTTTGTATTTAATAAATACCCAAAAACTTAAAATAATTCTTAAAATTCAGATAAAATTCAAAAAATCATGAAATTTGGTCGAGAGGCTTCTCTGATCTAGGGCTACCTCCAATAAAATATTCAATGGATTAAGAGAAACCTTGGTCAAGTTAAGAAGTTTCTTTGAAAAATCTTATTTTTACATGAAAATAATTATATAAATAAATTAAATTTTGAAAAATCACATTTTCTCCTCTGATGTCTTANCAGAGGCTTCTCTAATCTAGGGCTACCTCCAATAAAAAATTCAATGGATTAAGAGAAACCTTGGTCAAGTTAAGAAGTTTCTTTGAAAAATCCTATTTTCACATGAAAATAATTATATAAATAAATTAAATTTTGAAAAAATCACATTTTCTCCTCTGATGTCTTAATTGACCCATGAATGAGTAGGATAAAAATTTTAAAGTCATTTGTATTGAATTTGAAAATTTATGAAGTGTTAGAGCCTTAAGAGCAAATGTGTAATTTTGGAAAATTAGACTTAATTATCATTTAGGCTTAATTTAAGGAGAGAAATGGGTAACTTCTGATCTTAATTTGGATGTTTTAAAACCCAAGGGGTTAATTGATAGAAACCAGCCTCAGTTTCTTAATTGAAAAGATAAGTTAATAAATTTCTAAATTATTAAAATTTGGGATGTTTATTAAAATAAAATGAACCCAGGANGAAACCCAAGGGGTTAATTGATAGAAACCAGCCTCAGTTTCTTAACTGAAAAGATAAGTTAATAAATTTCTAAATTATTAAAATTTGGGATGTTTATTAAAATAAAATGAACCCAGAACTTAGGGGTATGACTTTTGAAGTCAATAATTAATCCTAATAAATTTCTAAATTATTAAAATTTGGAAGTTAATTAAAATAAAATGAACCCAAGACTTAGGGGTATGACTTTTGAAGTCAATAATTAATCAATTTAATACAACTATTTTGATTTTCAAATAAAATTAAAATCATGAATCATGACCACCTAAAGCCTAATATTTTCAAAACTAATTAAGACACTCACCTAGGTCTTATGGGCTTAGTAGTGACTTAGGCTAAATCAAGTTTCATTTAAATGAGGATCAGAAAAGTAAATATCATTAAAAATTAAAACATCTTTCAAACACTACAAGCCCAATTAGGGTTAAAATTTGGCTAAGTGTTCCAACAACACTAACTTGCCTCCTTAAGAGTCTTCACCCACTTAATTCTTAAATTAAATCACAAGTAATAAGTACCGTTTTCTTAGGGATAATTGAGACATCAGTGCTCACTGAGCATTAAGGGTATTTATAGGATGAATTATTAAGCAACATAATAAAGTTTAAAAGAACTCAGGATTTTCCACCAGGCAGCGAGAGAGTAGCACGGACCTGCTTCTTTCTCTAGATCNTTAATTCTTAAATTAAATCACAAGTAATAAGTACCGTTTTCATAGGGATAATTGAGACATCAGTGCTCATTGAGCATTAAGGGTATTTATAGGATGAATTATTAAGCAACATAATAAAGTTTAAAAAACTCGGGATTTTCCACCAGGCAGCGAGAGAGTAGCACGGACCTGCTTCTTTCTCTAGATCTGTTCGATATCTTGAAGATCTACTAAACTTAATATGTTTTGCTTGACAAAATCATCCTTACTTAAATTCCTAAGGACCCACCAAGATATGACATACGGTTAGGGAAACTACCAAAACCTTACTTTTTGCCTCTATATAAATTGCCCTGACATGCATTTTAAGTTTCAGGTGGTGAAACGCGAAGACTCGCCAGGTACGCTTTTATAGTTTTCAGCGTCGTCTCTCTTATACTTTTATGCTATACTTTTGTGCTCATACAAATTTGCATTGAAAACAACTATCAGGATAGCCAAAAAACCATAATCAAAACCTAAACCAAAACTAAACTTAACCAAAATAAAATTCACCACCACAACATTCAAAATATAAAACAACTCAAAATTTACTCACAAAGATCACACAAAACTACAATTACAACTAAAATAAGATGTCTTAATCGGATGATCGGGAATCCCTCAGAGGAGGTAACCTACGGTTGCTAACGAGACTTCCCATGGTATAAATGAAATTATGGAACTCATTAAGTTGAGTTTAGTATGTTCATTTAGACTAAGTGAATCCAATAGAAAATAGTGGTGCCAGAACGAGGGATCCGTATGATCCTAACCGGTGTCGCTCTAATCAACTTTAATATGCCCCCATAAAATTTAAGGAACTTCAACCATAGGGCNTATTTATAGTTACCGTCCCCGGCAACGGCGCCAAAAACTTGATCAAAAAAATATATTTGTGTAAAATTTATAAAGTTGACTCCGCTTTACAACGTCGTAACAAACTTGATGTTGTATTTTATGAATAATAACATTAAGCACCTAAAGTTAGGATTTTACGCAAGTATACGTATCGTTATCAAGTAATATATGACTTTCTGTTTAAGTCCCAAATATCGATCTCAAGATGAAGGATTAAATTTGAAATGATAAATTAACTAGAAAATTTACAGAAATCAAATGAAATTAATGTCACTAATTTCAAAAGTTTAAGATATTATCAAAGCTAAATTATTTACTACTAGCAGAATTTAACTGTAGGTTTTAAAATTAATAACCACTAAACTATGTTTATGTGATAAAATTTTATAATATGGAAATGTAAATTTTTCACTACAATGAGTTTTTGGTGAAATGAGAGGAGATAAAAGGTTAAATATGTATTGCGGCAAATAGGAGCAAATTTAATTCTCTACCCTGATTCAAGGTTATAGAAAATCATTGGCTAATCTTAAGTTTAGTCCTTAAATCCGTTTCTAGGCTAAGAGGATACTGGCTCCCACTCTAGAGCTCCCACTTCCCTTCCCCTGAAGGCTAACTCACGCTTTNAGTTGGTTTCTACCAACTAACCCCTTTATGTTTCAAACATCAAATAAATTGATTAAGATTAGAGGTTACCCATTTTCCCTTCTTGAATTNACAAATTTTAATATTTAGAAATTTATTAACCTTAATTAAGAAAGTGAAGTTGGTTTCTACCAATTAACCCCTTTATGTTTCAATCATCAAATAAATTGATTAAGATTAGAGGTTACCCATTTTCCCTTCTTGAATTAAGCCAAAATGTTAATTAAGGCAAATTTTTCAAAATTACACATTTGCCCCTAAGGCTCTAACACCTCATAATTTGTCAAATTCAATTCAAATGACTTTGAAATTTTTATCATACCTCATTCATCGGTCAATTGAGACATCAGAGGAGAAAATGTGATTTTTCAAAATTTAATTTAATTTATATAATTNTAGTCAATTGAGACATTAGAGGAGAAAATGTGATTTTTCAAAATTTAATTTAATTTATATAATTATTTTTTTGCAAAATAGGATTTTTTAAATAAATATCCTAACTTGACCAAGTTACATTATAATCCCTTGAAAATTTTACTTGAGGTAGACCTAGACTAGTAGAGTCTTTGATCAAAATTTCATAATTTTTTGAATTCTTTGTGATNGGATTTTTTAAAGAAAATTCCTAACTTGACCAAGTTACATTATAATCCCTTGAAATTTTTACTTGAGGTAGACCTAGACTAGTAGAGTCTTTGATCAAAATTTCATAATTTTTTGAATTCTTTGTGATTTATTAGAATTATTTTAACTTCTTGGTAATTTAATAAGAATAAAATATTTTAAATAGTGAAAATTAAGTTTTGTATTTTTTAAAAATCTCCCTAAGGCCAAAGAACTTAGAGGAGCAAGTTTTATATTTTTTCTTATTTTTATTTCATTTATTAGAATTATTTTAGTGAAAACTCTTTTTTTAGCCTTTGAAAATTATTTTAAGCTTTGAAATTCAATATATTTGCNGAGAACTTAGAGGAGCAAGTTTTATATTTTTCTTATTTTTATTTCATTTATTGGAATTATTTTAGTGAAAACTCTTTTTTTAGCCTTTGAAAATTATTTTAAGCTTTGAAATTCAATATCTTTGCTTAGAAAATCAGGAAAAACATTCTAATCCCTCATAAGTAATTAGCAAGCAATTTTGAACATTTCCATGAGTTTTATTATTTTTGTGATTTTATGAATTTTTAAAATATTTAAAAAAGGTTAAAAATTAAGTTTTTGTTATAAATGATATTTTATTTTTATAAAATACTCCTGATCACAGAGAACTCTAAAAACTAAGTTTCATAATTTTTTGAGTTGTATTTTGATATTTAAAAATAATTTAAATGCCAAGAGTGGTGTTTATCCTTAAAAATCCATTTAGTTGTCAAATGAACTTAAAATATTTTGAAACTTTTATAATGAGTTCTCTGGATCATAAACCGCAATNATTTAAAAATATTTTAAATGCCAAGAGTGGTGTTTATCTTTAAAAATTCATTTAGTTGTCAAATGAACTTAAAATATTTTGAAACTTTTATAATGAGTTCTCTGGATCATAAACCGCAATGGAAATAAAAAATCAAGTCATTTAAATGTTTAAGTTCTCCAAAATTAATTATCTTAATGATTTAATGTTTGTAAATTTTAAATGCATTTGAAATGACTTGACCCATGAAATTATTTCCAGAGACTTCTCTAGTCATGGTAGACCTTCTAAAGTTTTCTTAGGATTTTCAGATCAACATGCTAATTTCCATGATTATTTTAAAAAGTAATTTGGAAAATATTGGAAAGTATGGATCTCCATATAAGAAACTACTCTGACTTTGGAAAAATCAGAGAATGTTCCCCTTGACAGAGGCTACAACATGCCAAAATTTCAAGCCAAGGTGATGTGTCAATATGCATGGAGAATCAAATATCCAAAAAATATTTAATTAATTAAAAATAAAATATGCGTCAAATGGATTTGAATTTTATTTTACATTGTTTTCCTCTATTCACTGGGCAAGAGGGTATTTTTATTTTATTTTTCTGATTTTTCTACACAAGGTTATGAATTTTCTAAGTTAAGGATATTTAAATAAATAGGAAAAAGCCCTATTTATCTATTTAAACCGCGCATGCTGACTGGATGTTAGGCAGCTCTGAAGGCATGCGTGGCGCGCTCTGGTTGGACGCGGCTGTCCACGTAGCTTGCTGACTCTACCCGTTGTTTATGTCCCGAAGCGCTGTCCGACTAGATCTCCTCCGTCTATTTGATACATGCTTGATCAGACGGCTCCCCGTCATCGTCCCCGATAAAATGATCCCGTGCCCGTCCACACTAAAACCTTAAGATCTTGTCCTAGATTCAACCAAATCACTTCGGGTTTGATTCTATGGACTTGTCTATATGGGACGAACACATCCATATGGTAATCATGCAATTAAATTAAGCCAAATTAAATGGAGAATCGAAATAGACTCTGGATGAGGTGAGGTTTTATACCTTTTCTCTGAGAAGTGAAGCTTCGATCAGAGGGGCTCGACACATTCTTTGGGGTCCAAGGAGGCTAGGGATTGAGTCCCTGGTCTCGGTGTAAGGCCTAGGTACAAATTCGACCAAGCTCAATTTCAGGTGTTGGTCTAGAGCTATGGTGGAGGCTGTTTCAGAGGTTAATTTGATGGGGCTTTGTCTTCTCTTGCTGTTGTGAAGGTGTGGGCACAAGCAATTGATATTTGGTGTAGTGTGGAGGTGTATTGGGTTCTTCCCTTGTTTCCGGCAAGGTTCCAGGCTCAAAATTGAGCTTCGACAAAGGGATTCAGGGAAATGTGGTGGTTGGGTTGCACTGAGGAAGTCTCAAAGAGGCTCTGTGAGTGATTTGAGGGGCTCTCTCTAAGAAATTTTTTGCACTTCCTTTAATGGCCATGGAGGTGGCCTTTTATAAAAATGGGGTTATGGTGGCTGTCATGGTGAATTAGTGGGTGTATTGTGATGCTTAGGTGGAGGGAAGAGGAGCTCTATCAATTAATTTGGCTGAGCTGGCTTCTAGGTTTGATTTGGGTGAGGTGCCATGGGAGTGGCTCTTGGTTTTAAGCTTTTCCAGCCACTAGGCTGGCCGGCCTGCCAGGGGTGGTGGCTAGGAGCTCAGGAAACCCAGAGGAATCCATCACAGCAATTTAATGCAAATGTACTTTGATTTGGCAAAGATATCTTAAGCATGTGCATTTTTGGAAGTAAGATCCCTTAATTTGGGGGACCTTTGGTCCATGGCTTGATTTATTTGGTCTCATGGTCTTTTGACTAGTCACTAAGTCCTACTAATGGCTGTGGTGAAATTAAATTGGTGGCTTTAGGGTGGTTATGCCACATTTAGTGCATGGGTCCAAGTGGGTGCAAATGACCAAAACTTGGGTTATGGCTAGGTTAACCATGTCAATTGGCCCAAATAATTGTTGAATTTGGTGTATATGATCATAAGGAACAACTTTGGTGAAGGATGGAAGTGGTTTTGAGTTCAAAAAGGGTCAATTTGAGGGAATTTTGAATTTTAATCAATTTGGTTATGTTGGGCTAGGCTTGGGTCTAGCTGGGGGTCAATTTGAAGGAATTTTATTCAATCAATTTGGTCATGTTGGGCTAGGCTTGGGTCTAGCTTGGGTTAGCCTTGGGCTAGGTCTAAATTAAAATTTGGTCATGTTGGGCTAGGCTTGGGTCTAGCTTGGGTTAGCCTTGGGCTAAGTCAAAATTTATTATTTTAAATGGTCAAACAAAACCTCATGAAGAGTTTCCAACATGAATTGGATGCCAATTTGGAGGTTAAGGCAATCAATTGGCCTCATGAAGAGTTTTCAACATGAATTGGATGCCAATTTGGAGGTTAAGGCAATCAATTGGGGGAAATTTGGGGACTTAGCCAATTTGGGGCTAAATTTGGGAATTTTGGATTTAGGCCAAAATAAAATAGATTTTTCATGAAGAGTTTTCAACATGAATTGGATGCCAATTTGGAGGTTAAGGCAATCAATTGGGTAAATAGTTTTGAATATGAATTGGATGCCAATTTGGAGGTTAAGGCAATCAATTGGGTGAAATTTGGCCAACATGAATTGGATGTCAATTTGGAGGTTAAGGCAATCAATTGGGTGAAATTTGGGGACTTACTATTTCCAAGATTAATTGGATGCCAATTTGGAGGTTAAGGAAATCAATTGGGTGAAATTTGGGGACTTAGCCAATTTTGGGACAAAATTTGGGAATTATGGATTTATGCCAAAATAAAATGGATTTAAGGCTTGACCAAGGTCAACTGATGGTTTATTTTGATGTATACTAATGTTATAAGAATTTTGCAGCATCAATTGAGGCTAATTGACTAGGTTATCAGTTCAATTTGGTGAGATTAGGTCATATGGTCAAAATTGGGGTTTTGACCCAAATCAAAATTGAGCTCAAATAATGGACCAATTTGGCTTGGATTTGGTTCAATATTATCATATCAAAAGTGAATTTGAGTTCAGGACTGAAATTGAGGTCAAATTGATGGATATTTGAATTGAATTTGGGGGATTTGGGCCCTCAAAGGCAAATTTGGGGGTTTTGGTCAAAGATGGTTAAATTGGCCAAATTGGGTCATGTGGTAGTTAATAAAAATGAAATTGGGAATATTTTGTATTTATTGGAATTTTCTAGGATTTTTTGGGATTTTTGGAAATTTGGGCTATGGAAGGGTATTTTGGTAATTTGGGGGTCTTTTAGTGGTAAAAGGCCAAGATGGGTATTTTGGTAGAGTTGAGATACCAACCATCACTAAAAAGCCATGGACCAATGGAAATCCCATTTTGGGTCCTCTACATAGTGGTCTTAGCCAAACCATAGACCTAGGGCTAGTAGGTTTAGGAAACCATCTACATGAGTATCCCAAAAGACCAGAGGATCTAGGCTAGAAATTTGAGTTCAGGATTGTGAGTGTTTGTGGGTGTATATGAGTGTAGTGAGTGTAGTGAGTGCCTTAGCTCCATACCAACACCCAGGGTCAACCTTAAGGTCCAACAGTCCTAAGGGTGGCTCACCTTGAGTTTCCCCCATAGTGACCCTACCTACTAAGTGCTAGAGGTTAGGACCAATCTGTGGAACTTCAAGTTGAGTAAAGAAGATGGTAGAATTTCTAACGGTGAGGGTACCACATCTAGTTTTCTAAGAATAGTCAACAGGAAAATCCTATGGCTAGAACTTAGGCTACTAAAAGGGAAAGACTAAACCTCAACCAAAAATGAGGTCAACATTTTGATTCCCTCCTTTTGAGATCGGTCCCTAACTTTCGATCCTCTTTTTGAGAATTATCCTTAACTTTCAATTCCCATTTTGGAATCAGTCATTAACTTCTGATTTCCTCCTTTTGAGTTCAGTCCTTAACTTTTGATTCAAACTTTTGAGATCGGTCCTTAACTTCTCACTCTCTTTTGTGATTGATCCTTAACTTTCAATCCTTATCCTGGAATCAGTCCTTAACTTCTGATTCACCCTTTCGAGGTCAGTCCTTAACTTTCGATCGTCTCTTGCAAGATTTATGCTTAACTTTCAATTCTCATTTTGGAATCAATCCTTAACTTCTAATTTCCTCCTTTTGAGGTTGGCCCCTAACTTCCGACCATCTTCCTTGAGATTGATCCGTAACTTTCAATTCTCATTTTGGAATCAGTCCTTAACTTATGATTCCCTCTTTTCGAGATCATTCCTTAACTTCTGATCCTCTCTTTTGAGATTGATCCTTAACTTTTAATTCTCATTTTGGAATTAGTCCTTAACTTCTGATTCCCTTCTTTTGAGATTGATCCCTAACTTTCGATCCACTTTTTGAGATTGATCCTTAACTTTCAATTCTCATTTTAGAATCAGTCCTTAACTTCTGATTTCCTCCTTTCGAGGTTGGTCCCTAAATTCTGATTCACTCTTTTGAGGTCGGTCCTTAACTTTCAACTCACTTTTGTGATTGATCATTTACTTCCAATCCTTATCTTGGAATCGGTCCCTAACTTCTGATTCACTTCTTTTAAGGTCGGTCCTTAACTTCCGACTATCCTTCGAGATTCATCCTTAACTTTTAATTCTCATTTTGAATCAGTCCCTAACTTCTCATTCACTCTTTTGAGATCGGTCCTTAACCTCTGACTCTCTCTTGAAATTGATCCCTAACTTTCAATCCTTATTCTAGAATCAGTCATTAACTTCTGATTCCTTTCCTTTTTGAACTGGTCCTTAAATTTCAACTTTCCTTTTGGGATTACTACTTAAATTTCAATTCTAATCTTAGGGTCAGTACCTAAATTCTGATTCCCTCCCTTTGAGGTTGATACCTAAATTATGGCTCTCCTCTTTTTTGGATTGAAACCTAAATTTTAATTCCTAATTCAGGGTCAGCACTTACGTACTAATTCCCATCCTCTATAAATACCTGAAATCTAATAACTCAAAACCTACTCTCCAATCCCCAGCGAGTGTTCCAACGTCCTGATCTCGATCAAATATTCACTTGCTAATTTCCAGCAGAAACCGAAAGCACACTCAAATTATACACTCCTTTTGTGTTTGTTGACTTAGGAGTCTATATTGGTTTTGTTGGTCTCGTCGGTCAACGCCAATATGCGCAGTGTGCTTGCCCAGCACACCACACCTATGGGGGGTCCACTAGTTGACCTCACTTTTGGTTAAGGTTTAGTTTTTCCTCTTTAGTAGCCTAGGGTCTAGCCATAGGTATTTCTTATTGACTATTCCTAGAAAATTAGAAAAGGAACCCTCATCATTAAAAATTCCAAACTCCTCTTCACTCAACATGAAGTTCCAGATAGTGGTCCTAACCTCTAGCACTTAGTAGGTGGGGTCATTATGGGGGAACTCAAGGAGAGTTCCCATAAGATTGCTTGCCCTTAGGGTTGACTCTGGGTGTTGGTCTAGAGCTAAGGCACTCACTACAATCATTTCATTTATAATCATTCAATACCCTAAACCCAAAATTCCTTGACTTTGATCCCTTAATCCTTTAGGAGACTCATGTAGATAGTCCCCTAAACCCACTGGCCCTAGCCTAGGGTTTAGCTAAGACCAGTATATAGAGGAGCCAAATGGCGTTTCGATTGGTCCATAGCTCATTTATGGTGGTTGGTACCCCAATCCTACCAAAAATACCCAACTTGGCCTTTCTGCCCTGAACTCCCCCAAACTACCTCAGTACCCTCGAAACCCTAAATTTGGCAAAAATTCCAAAATTTACCCAAAATACTCAATTATTTTCAAAAAATTTTTCAAACCTTTTGAAAACATTCAAATTACCCAAAGTCACCATAAAATTGTCAAATTACCAAAATGCCCCTCCTTAGCCAAAAATTTCAAAAATTCCAAGAAATCCTAAAAATTCGAAAAACCTTTCAAATATTCTCAATTTCATTTTTCTCAACTACAATATGACCCAATTTGACCAATTTGACCATTTTGACCAAAGCCCTCAAATTTTTTTTATAGGCCCAATTTTCCCCAAATTTATCTTAATCCATCAATTTGGTCCCAATTTCTCCCAATTTCAATTATAAACTCAAATTCACCTTCCATATGACCAACATAAATGAAATCCAAGCTCAATTTGCCCATGCTTTGAGCCCAATTTTGATCTAACTCAAACCCCCTTTTTTGGCCATATGACTTGATCTCACCAAACTGAACCTATAGCCTACCCAATTTGTCACAATTTATGTTGAAAACTCTCCATAACATTCCTAAACATCAAAATTGACCTTCAATTGGCCTTGGTGAAGCCTCAATTTTATTTAATTTCAACTTAAATCCAAAAATCCCCAAATTTTCCCCAACTTGGCTATGTCCCCAAATTCCACCAAATTTAATGTCTTAGCCCCAAAATTTGCACCCAATTCATGTTGAGAACTCTTCATGACATTGCTATTGACCATTCTCAACGATCAATTTGGACTTAGCCCAAGCCTAGCCAAATCTAGACCCAAGTCTAGCCCAATATGCCCAAATTGATCTAAATTCCAAAATCCCTCAAATTGAACTCCCAATTGAACTTAAAATCACTTTAATTCTTCACCAAAAATGTCCATTACAATCATCTACATAATTTTGATCAATAAATTGGGCTCAAGGTCATGGCTAGCCTAACCCAAACCCACTTTAAGCCAAGTTGAACTACATTGACCCCTTCATCATAAATTTACCCAATCAAGCCAAATCGACCAACTGAAGACCACCACAGCCAAATTTTAAACCTTGTTGACCAAACTAAACCCCATGGAACCACCCAAATGAGCCATGGACCAAAAGATCCCCAAATTAAGGTATTTGCTTCCAAAATTGCTTAAGCTGAAGGGATTTTTACCAGAACTAAGCACCTGCCCAAATAAATTGCTGTGACATATTCCCCTGGCTCACCTGACCTCCTGGCCACTTCCCCTAGCCTTGACGGCCGGCCTAGTCGCCGAAAAATGGCCAAATTGAGAGCCACCCCCATGGAATCAAACCCAATTCAAACCTAGAGGCCACCTCATCTCATTTTAAATTTAAAGCCTCTCTGCCCTCCACCAAAGAAAACTTTAACACCCCCTAATTGGCCATGGAAACCGCCCTAAGCCAATTTTATAAAACCTCACCTCCATGGACATAAGGGGGTGTGCTGAAAATTTCTCAAGGAGATCCTTCAAAATCACTCCCTGAGCTTCCTTGAGACCTCCACAGTGCAGCCCAACTACCCCATTACTCTAAATCCCCTTTTCGGAGTTCAATTTTTTGGCTCAAAACCTTACCAGAGACAGGACAGAGCTCTCCACACATCTGAACTCCACCAAAATCAAATTAAAGTCACCCACACCATTACCACACTAAATTAAGACAAAGCCCCATCAAATCCCCCTCACACAGAGCCTCAACACAAAACTTTGATCAACACCCAAATTTCACCTTGATCAAATTTGGGTCTCGACTTTTCACCCCAACCAGAGGCTCAATCCCTAGCCTTCGTGGACCTTCATGAATGTGCTGAGTACCTCTGATTGAAGCTTCACTTCTCAGAGTAAATGTATTGAACTTCCCTTCTTCTCAAGCCTATTTTGATTCTCCATTTGATTAGGCTTAGTTTAATGGCTTGTTTACCGTCTGTATGTGTTCTTCTCACTTAGACGAGTCCATAGATGCGATTTGGTTGAGTCTAGAGGGAGATCTTAAGTTTTTGGTGTGAACAACTTTTAAGTTAGCCTATTTGAGGACGATGATGGGAGCCGTCTGATCGCGCGTTTATCTCATCAACGGACGAGATCTAGCTGGACTACGCCTTCCTACATGAAACACGAGCCGAGTCAGCGCTGAGGTGGATGGCAACGCCGAACTAGAAGATGATGCGTGGAGAATCGAAGACGCCTAGGATGAGGTGACGCCACACGTTTAAATATATAAATACGGTATTTTCTGATTTAAATAAATAACCCTAACTTCAAAGATACATATCTTGGTGTAAAAAAATCACAAAAATAAAATAAAAATACCCCCTTACTCAGTGAATAGAGGATAACAATGTGGGAATGGTTTGAAGTTCATTTCATGCATATTTTATTTTTAATTCATTAAATACTATTTTGAGTCTTTTAGTTCTCCATTTATGTAGACATTTTACCATGGCTTGAAATTTTGGCATGTTGTTGCCTCTGTATTAGGGAACATTCTCTGATATTTCTAAAGTCAGAGGAGATCTCTAGATAGAGATCCATATTTTTCAAGATTATGTCTATTATTTGCATAAATTAATCATAATAATTAGCATTTTGCTTAGAAAATTCCAAGAAAATTTTGAAAGGTTTGCCATGACTAGAGAACCCTTTGGAAAATGTTTCATGAGCCAAGTCATTAAAAATGCACTTAATTTTTACAAACCCTAAAACACAAAAAAAATCAATTTTGGGAAACATAAACATCTAAATGAATATATTTAACTCTCCACTATAATTTGAAGTTCAAAGAACTCCTCATAAAAATTTCAAGATATTTGGAGCTCATTTGGTAACTCAAATTGATTTTCTATGTTAAATGTCATTTTTAACACTAAAATGATTTTTAGTAATTAAAATATAACTCAAAAAATTATAAAAATTAGTTTTTTGAGTCCTCTGTTATCAAAGAAATTTTCTAAAAATAAAATGGTGATTAAAATAAAAACTTCATTTTTAGCCTATTTTTAATATTTAAATAATTAAAAATGATAAAAATCACAAAAATAACAAAATTCATTGAAATATTCTGAATTGTTTTCTAAGCGCTTAAGAACAATTGGAATATTTTTTCCTAATTTTCTAAGTGAAGATATTGAATTTTGAAGGTTAAAATAATTTTTAAAGCCTAAAAATGGATTTTCACTAAAATAATTCTAATAGCTCAAAGAAAAATTAGAAAAATGTAAAATTTTTTATAGGGTTCTTTGACCTTAGATAGATTTAATAAAAATTTGAAACTTATTTTTCCATATTTAAAATACTTTTATTATTAATAAATGCTCCAGAATTTAAAATAATTTTGAAAATTCAAATATAACTCAATAAATCATAAAATTTGGTCCTAATGATTCTATGGTCTAATTCTACCTCCAATAAGGGTTTCAAGTGATTAGGCATTTTATTGGTCAAGTTATGGATTTTTCTTTGAAAAATTCCACTTTGCATAAAAATAAATATATAAATCAAATTAAAGTTTGAAAAATCACATTTTTTCCTATGATGTCTTAATTGACCCATGAGTGAGGTGGGATAAAAATTCTAAAGTCATTTGAATTAAATTTGATGAATTATGAAGTATTAGAGCCTTAAGGGCAAAAGTGTAATTTTAGAAATTTAGCCTTAACTAACATTTATGCTTTGTTTAAGAAAGAGAAATGGACAACCTTTGATCTTGATTTACATATTTGAATGATTGAAACACAGGGGTTTAATTGGTAGAAACCAATCTCACTTTTATTAATTAAAGGATAAATTTGTAAATTCCTTAAATTATTAAATTTTTGGAGTCTATCAAATTAAATGATCCTAGACTTAGAGGTATGGTTTTGGGTCTTAATAACTCACCAATTTAATACCTCTATTTAATGATTCAAATGACTTTTTAAAGTTTTAATAATGAATCATTATCACCTAAAAATTCAATCTCTTATAAAATATAACTAAGACATCTATCAAAAGTCTAAAGAACTTAGTAGTGACCTAAGTAAAATCAAATTTGATTAAATGATGATTAGAAAAGTAAACATAATTAAAAATTGAACACCTTTAAAATACTACAAGCCCAAATTAAAAAGTTGACTAAGTGCCTAGATGGCATTAACTTGTCCCTTTAAAGGGTCTTCACCTACATAGTTCTCAAATTAATTTATAAGTGATAATTACCCTTATCTTAGGGATAATTAAAACATCAATGTTCACTGAGGATTAAAGTTATTTACAGGATGAGTTATTACGCAACATAATAAGCTTGAATGAGTTTGAGACTTTTTACCAGGTAGTGAGAAGCAAGCATGGACTTGCTTCTTTCTCCAGAGCTGTTGGATACCTCAGAGGTCTACTAAAATTAATATGTTTTGCTTAACAAAAAAATCATCCTTAATCAAATTAATAGGGACCCACCAAGATATGACCTAGGGTTGGGTAGATCACCAAAACCGTACTTTTCTGCTTTATATAAAGTGCTCTCACATGCATTTTGAGTTTCAGGTGGTGGAACGAGAAGACTCGCCAGGTACGCTTTTTATAGTCTTCCGTGTCGTCTTTCTTGTACTTTCATACTATACTTTTTATGCTTATAAAACTAGCATGCTCAATAATCATGTCACCCTGCATGAAAACGAAAATTGTTAGGATAGCCACAAAACCAAAACCTAAAACCAAAATTAAAATCAACCATGATTAAATTCACTGCCACAACATTCAAAATATAAAACAATTCAAAATTTAATCACAAACATCACAAAAAAACAATTATAACTAAATTAAGACGTCTTTATTAGATGATTAGGAATCCCTCAGAGGAGGTAACCTATGGTTGCTAACGAGACTTCCCACGGTCTAAATGAAAGTATGGAAATCATTAAGTTAAGTATAATTAATTCATTTGGACTAAGTGAATCCTTTAGAAAATAGTGGTGCCGGAACGAGGGAACCGTAGGATCCTAACCGGTGTCGCTCTAATCAGCATCCCCCATACCATTTAAAGAATTTCAACCATAGGGCCGTTTGATTTGACATCATAACTTGACCCCCTAGAAAACATAAACTCGTAACGACAAGGAGCTTGGAGCTAGCATGATGGGCAGCTCGGCTATCTTCAAATAGCAAAACTTGTCTTCCCCAACTAAATCATATCCTTTCCTATGATTAAACAACCATGCCATAGGAATTTGAGGTTGTTTGCTTATGCAACATAAATTCTCACCTTATCTTTAAGCCATTGCACAATCATGTTGTGTAATATAAGCCCTAACTCGTCTTAAGATTCCAAGGTTGTCGTTCATCATGACCTAAATCCTCACATCTTACAGGCTATTTGTGTTATCATTTCACATGAATGTAAGCCCTAATAAAATAAAATTGGCAGGATGAAACACCTAAATATTTCTCCTCAAAATAGAAGCCAAATCATAAGATAGATTGGGAAGCCACCATGGTTCTCCTCTGGATCTATGACATCCCCTAGTTCTTCCTCCTTTGGATTCCAAAAAGAAAATGCTCCAAATTTGAGCCAATTCCATTTCACACCTCTTTGTTCGATTTCATTGAGTAGTCCTATCCCTTAAACTCCTTGAAGATAATATTTCCTAATTTTTATCGAGTGTTTTATTAGGTGACTTCGGTCATTTAAGATGTAATTAACTGTAGGAACTTGCCCTTATAGGAAGCTTGTCTGAACCCAGATTAATATAAACTCTATTTACTTCTTCATATTAAATAGGGGAAATTGTCGGCAAATAAAATGGTTCGGAAAACAAAACGGACGTCATATATTTCTCAGTTTATTTGATCGAGCCTCATCCTCAAGTCTTGTGTTTATCCTTTGAGATAGATACAGGGTTTGAGGTACAGTGCTCTTTCATTAAAATTATGAAAAATATTGGGTCAGTTTGATTTCATATTTTTCTAAACTTAAATCTATACATAAATTAAAATGTCCTTCCGAAGCGAGCGTCGTGATTTTGATTCCGGTGACCGTCAGCTTCTTACGAGCAACTCCATAACCAGAAAATAGTGCCTACATCGACATACCATGGTGTATCTATTTCATAAATATTATATAATTGTTCATTAGAGAAATTTTCTAAAAAATCATTTACAAAATTAATTAATATTTCTTTTTCTAGTCTAGACAAATGGTCAACTATTTGATTATCATTTCCCTTTCTATCAATTACAGAAAAATTGAACTCTTGCAATAGAAGTATCTATCTAATTAACCTTGGTTTATCATTTTTATTTTTCATTAAATATTTAATAGCAGAATGGTATGTATGCACTATACATTTAGTTTTAAATAATTAAGGTCTAAATTATCAAAGGCATAGAAAATAGCTAATAACTCTCTTTCAGTAGTAGTATAGGTAATTTGAGCATCATTCAAAGTCTTACTAGCATAATATATTACTTTAAAAACCTTGTTGTGACTTTGTCCTAATACAGCTCCAATAGCATAATCACTAGCATTGCACATTAGTTTTAATGGTTTTTCCTAATCAGGTAGTACTATTATAGGTGTAGTGATTAATTTTTTTTTAATAATTCAAATGCTTCTACACATTCCTCATTAAAATCAAATTTTATATCTTTTGCTAAAACTTGGCTTAATGGCTTAGTTATTTTTGAAAAAAAATTTATATAACATCTGTAGAAACCAGCATGTCCAAGAAAACTTCTTACCCCTTTGACCATAATCAGTTGTGGTAACTTTTCAATAACTTAAATTTTCATGGCATCTACTTCCATGCCATTTACAGAAATTTTATGCCCAAGTATAACTCCTCCTGCAACCATAAAATGACAATTTTTCAAATTTAGTACTAGGTTAATTTTTTCACATAATTCTTGAACTTTTTCTAAATTATTTAAGAATAATTTAAATGAAGTCCTAAACTGAGAGAAACCATCCATAAATACTTCCATTCTATGTTAAATTACTAAATATTGACATGATACATCTTTGAAATGTTGCAGGTGCATTGCATAGTCCAAAAGACATTCTACAAAAAACAAATGTTGCATACTGTAAATGTTGTCCTGTCTTCATCCTCAGGAGCAATTGGAATTTGATAATAACTGGTATATCCATCTAAAAAATAGTAATATTTATTTCCAGCAATCTATCTAACATTTGATCTAGAAAGGGTAAAGGAATGTGATCTTTCATGGTGGCCAAGTTTAATTTTCTATAATCTATACAAATTCACCAACCAGTAACTTGCCTTATTGGAATTATTTCATTTTTCTCATTTACTTCAACGGTCACTCTTCCTTTCTTTGGAACACAGTGAATTGGGCTTACACAAGCACTGTCTAAAATAGAATATATAATTCCAGCATCTAAACATTTTAAAATTTTTTTTTACCTAATCTCCTCTGAGGATCAGATTTAGGTTTGTATTGTTCATCTAATAAAATTTTGTGCATACAAATTGAAGAACTAATTCCCTTAATGTCTGTTAAATTCCATCCAAAAGTCTTTTTATATCTTTTTAACATTTTTATTAATTTTTTTTATTGAATTTTAGATAACTCAAAAGATACAAATAACAAGCAATGTAGATGAATCTCCTAAAAATACATATTTTAAATGGGCAGGTAATACTTTCAGTTCAAGTTCAGGTGGTTTAATACTTGAAGGAATAAGATTTTTATTATCATTTTCCAACAAATCTAAAGTTTCAAATTTGTCTTGAATATAATCTAAATTTTCTTCTTTTGTTTTATCCTCATTTTCACTAAATTCTTCTTAGTTTAATTTCTCTTTAAACTCTTTCTTAAATTGCTCATTACTTAGATAATCAGTAACTTCCATCCTAAAACATTCATCATCTTCTTTTATTGCAGGATATTTCATAGCTTTTGCAATATTAAATTTTGCTTCTTGATCATTAATTCCCATTATTAATTCTCCTTTTTGCATATCTATCACAGCTCCCCCTATTGCAAGAAATGGTCTCCCTAAAATAATAGGAATTTCTTTATCTTCTTATATATCTAATAATATAAAGTCTATAGGGAAAATAAATTTATCCACTTTTACTAATACATCTTCTATAACTCCTTTAAGAAAAGTGAGTGATCAATCAGCTAACTGAAGAGTTACAATAGTAGGGGAAATCTCTCCTAAATCTTGATGTTTAAAAATTTATAGAGGCATAAAATAAATACTTGCTCCTAAATAACATAAGGCTTTTCCATAAAACTTTTTACCAATCACACAAGGTATAGTAAAACTATCAAGATCTTTTAACTTTTTAGGAAGCTTTTTCTAGATAATAGCACTACACTCTTCACTAAGTGCAACAATCTCATGATCTGCAAACTTTGTTTTCTTGTTTAGTATATCTTTCATAAATTTTACATAACTTGGCATTTGTTCCAAATCCTCAATGAAAGGAATGTTTATCATTAACTTTTTAAGGATTTCCAAGAATTTTGTATATTGTTTGTCTTNTTTTTTTCTTGAATTTTAGATAACTCAAAAGATACAAATAACAAGCAATGTAGATGAATCTCCTAAAAATACATATTTTAAATGGGCAGGTAATACTTTCAGTTCAAGTTCAGGTGGTTTAATACTTGAAGGAATAAGATTTTTATTATCATTTTCCAACAAATCTAAAGTTTCAAATTTGTCTTGAATATAATCTAAATTTTCTTCTTTTATTTTATCCTCATTTTCACTAAATTCTTCTTAGTTTAATTTCTCTTTAAACTCTTTCTTAAATTGCTCATTACTTAGATAATCAGTAACTTCCATCCTAAAACATTCATCATCTTCTTTTATTGCAGGATATTTCATAGCTTTTGCAATATTAAATTTTGCTTCTTGATCATTAATTCCCATTATTAATTCTCCTTTTTGCATATCTATCACAGCTCCCCCTATTGCAAGAAATGGTCTCCCTAAAATAATAGGAATTTCTTTATCTTCTTATATATCTAATAATATAAAGTCTATAGGGAAAATAAATTTATCCACTTTTACTAATACATCTTCTATAACTCCTTTAAGAAAAGTGAGTGATCAATCAGCTAACTGAAGAGTTACAATAGTAGGGGAAATCTCTCCTAAATCTTGATGTTTAAAAATTTATAGAGGCATAAGATAAATACTTGCTCCTAAATAACATAAGGCTTTTCCATAAAACTTTTTACCAATCACACAAGGTATAGTAAAACTATCAAGATCTTTTAACTTTTTAGGAAGCTTTTTCTAGATAATAGCACTACACTCTTCACTAAGTGTAACAATCTCATGATCTGCAAACTTTGTTTTCTTGTTTAGTATATCTTTCATAAATTTTACATAACTTGGCATTTGTTCCAAATCCTCAATGAAAGGAATGTTTATCGTTAACTTTTTAAGGATTTCCAAGAATTTTGTATATTGTTTGTCTTTATTCTTCTGTTTTAATCGTTGAGGAAACAGAGGTAATGCTTTTTCCGAAGGAACTTGTGTTTGTTCATTTTCATTATGGTTACTTTCCATCTCTTTCTTCTCCTCATCAACTTCTATTTCTCTTTGGATTCTTGTTTCAACTTATTTTCCACTTCATAATTGAATTGCTTTAATTTCTTCTTTATTTTGTTCTTTAAAATTAACTTTTACCGTACTCGGAAGATTTCTTGAAGGTATGTTACTAAGTGCAGTAACAATATGTCCTAATTGATTTTCAATATTTCTAATAGTAGGCCCTTGATTTTGTATTTGATTTCCCATATTCAACATTACCTCTTCCATCATTAACTTATTTTCCTTAACTTGTGGGGTAGGGTTAGAGTTAAGTCCAGAAAGATAATAAAGTCGATAATTAGGATTTCCTTGATTATTTAAATTTCCTGAGGGTCATTGAATTGTTATAATTATTCTTACTAAAATTAGGGTAATTTTTTCATTCAAGATTGTAATAGTTACAATAAGAATTATTTTTTTGATTGTTAATAACATTCAAAGTTTCATAAGATGATTAAGTATCAATTATCTGTCCTAGTGAATTTTCCTCTAATACTGGTGGTATTTGAGAATAGTTCACTCCTATTTGATCAATATTTTCGATATAGCGGCAATTTGAGATGTTAAAATAGACATTGCATCAAATTCAAGAATATCAGCTACTCTCTTAGGATTTACCCGTTCATGGGGCCATTGAAAGTATTAGTAACCATTTCTTCTATTAAGTAGTATGCTTCATCAAAATGTTTTGACATTAAAGATCCGCCTGCAACAGCATCTATAAAAGTTCTAAGTGATCCTACTAATCCATTGTAAAAAGTTTGAATTATTAACCAATCTGGTAAAGCATGGTATGGACAATTTCTAAGGAGATCCTTAAATCTTTCCCACGCTTCATATATTGATTCCCCTTCAAATTGATAAAAAGATGTAATATTGTTTCTATGCTTAGCAGTTTTTGAGGATGGAAAATATTTAGCCAATAATTTTTGTGATAGTTCTCCCCAAAATCTGATNAAAATTATGAAAAATATTGGGTCAATTTGATTTCATATTTTTCTAAACTTAAATCTATACATAAATTAAAATGTCCTTCCGAAGCGAGCGACGTGATTTTGATTCCGGTGACCGTCAGCTTCTTACGAGCAACTCCGTAACCAGAAAATAGTGCCTACATTGACATACCATGGTGTATCTATTTCATAAATATTATATAATTTTTCATTAGAGAAATTTTCTAAAAAATCATTTACAAAATTAATTAATATTTCTTTTTCTAGTCTAGGCAAATGGTCAACTATTTGATTATCATTTCCCTTTCTATCAACTACAGAAAAATTGAACTCTTGCAATAGAAGTATCTATCTAACTAACCTTGGTTTATCATTTTTATTTTTCATTAAATATTTAATAGCAGAATGGTATGTATGCACTATACATTTAGTTTTAAATAATTAAGGTCTAAATTATCAAAGGCATAGAAAATAGCTAATAACTCTCTTTCAGTAGTAGTATAGGTAATTTGAGCATCATTCAAAGTCTTACTAGCATAATATATTACTTTAAAAACCTTGTTGTTACTTTGTCCTAATACAGCTCCAATAGCATAATCACTAGCATTGCACATTAGTTTGAATGGTTTTTCCTAATCAGGTAGTACTATTATAGGTGTAGTGATTAATTTTTTTTTTTAATAATTCAAATGCTTTTACGCATTCCTCATTAAAATCAAATTTTATATCTTTTTCTAAAACTTGGCTTAATGGCTTAGTTATTTTTGAAAAAAAATTTATATAACATCTGTAGAAACCAACATGTCCAAGAAAACTTCTTACCCCTTTGACCATAATCAGTTGTGGTAATTTTTCAATAACTTAAATTTTCATGGGATCTACTTCCATGCCATTTACAGAAATTTTATGCCCAAGTATAACTCCTCCTGCAACCATAAAATGACAATTTTTCAAATTTAGTACTAGGTTAATTTTTTCACATAATTCTTGAACTTTTTCTAAATTATTTAAGAATAACTTAAATGAAGTCCTAAACAGAGAGAAACCATCCATAAATACTTCCATTCTATGTCAAATTACTAAATATTGACATGATACATCTTTGAAATGTTGCAGGTGCATTGCATAGTCCAAAAGGCATTCTACGAAAAACAAATGTTCCATACTGTAAATGTTGTCCTGTCTTCATCCTCAGGAGCAATTGGAATTTGATAATAACTGGTATATCCATCTAAGAAATAGTAATATTTATTTCCAGCAATCTATCTAACATTTGATCTAGAAAGGATAAAGGAATGTGATCTTTCATGGTGGCCAAGTTTAATTTTCTATAATCTATACAAATTCACCAACCAGTAACTTGCCTTATTGGAATTATTTCATTTTTCTCATTTACTTCAACGGTCACTCTTCCTTTCTTTGGAACACAGTGAATTGGCCTTACCCAAGCACTGTCTAAAATAGAATATATAATTCCAGCATCTAACCATTTTAAAATTTTGTTTTTACCTAATCTCCTCTGAGGATCAGATTTAGGTTTGTATTGTTCATCTAATAAAATTTTGTGCATACAANCGTTGAAAACTCTTCATAGGGTCCCTATTGACCATTTACAATAATAAATTTGGAATTATTACAAGGCTAGCTCAAGCTAGACCCAAGCCTTGCCCAACATGACCAAATTGATTAAAATTAAAAATTCCCTCAAATTGACCGTTCAATTGAGCTCAAAACTACTTCCATCCTTCACCAAAGTTGCTCCTTATGATCATATACACCAAATGCAACATTTATTTTGGCCAATTGACATGAATAGCCTAGACCAAACCCAAGATTTGGTCATTTTCACCCACTTGGACCCATGCACTAAATGTGACCTATTCACCCTAAAGCAACCAAATTAACTCCACCTCAGCCATTAGTTGACCCCTAAGGTTGAGCCAAAAACATATCTAACCCAAGATAAATGATCCATGGACCAAAAGTCCCCCAAGTTAAGGGGTCTTAGTCCCAAAAATACAAATGCTTAAGATATCCTTGCCAAATCAAAACACATTTGCATTAAATTATTGTGATAAATTCCTCTGGATGCCCTGAGCACCTAGCCACCTCCTTCTGGCCGACCGGCCGGCCTAGTGGCTGGAAAATGACCAAACTAAGAGCCACCCCCATGGAGCTTCACCCAAATCAAACCTAGAGGCCAGCTCAGCCAAATTGAATTGTAGAGCTCCTCTGCAGTCCACCTAAGCACCACATTACACCCCTTAATTTGCCACGAAAGCCACCATAACCCCATTTTTATAAAAGGCCNGAGGTTCAGTTTTTCCTCTTTAGTAGCATAAGGTCTAGCCATACGACTTTCCTATTGATTATTCTTAGAAGACTAGATAAGGAGCCCTCACCATTAGAAATTTCAAACACTTCTCTAGTCAACTTGAAGTTCCACATATTGGTCCTAACCTGTAGCACTTAGTAGATGGGGTCACTATTGGAGAAACTCAAGATTAGTCACCCTTAGGACTGTTGGACCTTAGGCTTGACTCTGGGTGTTGGTCTAGGGCTAAGGCACTTGTTTGCACTCACAATCACTCATTACCCTAAACCCATAACTTCTAGGCTTTGGTCCCTTGATGCTTTTGGGAGACTCCTGCAGGTGGTTCCCTAAACCCATTAGCCCTAGGCTAAGGTTTAGCTAAGACCACTATATAGAGGACCCAAAATGGGGTTTCCATTGATCCATGGCTTATTTATGGTGGTTGGCAATCCAACTCTATCAAGATACCCAACCTACCCTATTGCCCCTAAATTCCCCAAACTACCCAGATACCCTTGGGACCCCAAATTTGGCCAAAATCTCCAAATCTAGATAAAATACCCAAACTTGTTTAAAAATCATTTCAAACACCTTGAAAACACCCAAATTACCCAAAATCCCCAAATTGGCCAAATTACCAAAATACCCCTCTTTGGCCCAAAATTCCAAAAA
>JXCR01082350.1:273635-289527 GCA_002079205.1 Phalaenopsis hybrid cultivar
GCCAATTTGACCATCTTTGATCAAAACCCCCAAATTGCCCTTTGAAGGCCCAAATTTCCCCAAGTTCAACTCAAATGTCCATCAATTTGATCTCAATTTTTCCCAATTTCAATCCTAAACTCAAATTCACTTTTGATATGGCCAAAATAGATCAAATCCAAGCTTATTTAGCCCATGATTTGAGCCCAATATTGGTATAGGTCAAACCCCCAATTTTGGTCACATGACCTAATCTCACCAAATTGAACCCATAACCTAATAAATTGGCCCCAATTAATGTTGAAAAATATTTATAACAATCCTACAAATCAAAATCAACCATCAATTGGCCTCGGTAAAGCCTCAAATCCATTTGATTTTGGTCTAATTCAACATTCCAAAATTTAGCGCCAAATTTCCTAAGTCTCCAAATTTCACCCAATTGATGGCCTTCACCAGCAAATTGGCATCCAATTCATGTTGAAAACTCTTCATAGGGTCCCTATTGACCATTTACAATAATAAATTTGGAATTATCACAAGGCTAGCTCAAGCTAGACCCAAGCATAGCCCAACATGACCAAATTGCTTAAAATTAAAAATTCCCTCAAATTGACCGTTCAATTGAGCTCAAAACTACTTCCATCCTTCACCAAAGTTGCTCCTTATGATCATATACACCAAATGCAACATTTATTTTGGCCAATTGACATGAATAGCCTAGACCAAACCAAATATTTGGTCATTTTCACCCACTTTGACCCATGCACTAAATGTGACCTAATCACCCTAAAGCAACCAAATTAACTCCACCTCAGCCATTAGTTGACCCCTAAGGCTGAGCCAAAAACATATCTAACCCAAGATAAATGATCCATGGACCAAACGTCCCCCAAGTTAACGGGTCTTAGTCCCAAAAATACAAATGCTTAAGATATCCTTGCCAAATCAAAACACATTTGCATTAAATTATTGTGATAAATTCCTTTGGATGCCCTGAGCACCTAGCCACCTCCTCCTGGCCGACCGCCCGGCCTAGTGGCTGGAAAATGACCAAACTAAGAGCCACCCCCATGGAGCTTCACCCAAATCAAACCTAGAGGCTAGCTCAGCCAAATTGAATTGTAGAGCTCCTCTGCACTCCACCTAAGCACCACATTACACCCCTTAATTTGCCACGAAAGCCACCATAACCCCATTTTTATAAAAGGCCACCTCCATGGCCGTTAAACTAAGTGCTGAAAATTTCTTAGAGAAAGCCTCCCAAACTTCTCAAAAAGCTTTTCTGAGATCCCCTCAGTGCAATCCAACCCTCCTCCCCCACTGAATTCCACTGTGGAAGCTTATTTTTGAGCTCAAACCTCTTCCCAAAACCAGGACAGAACTCATTACACCTCCACACTCCACCAAACTCAAATTAACTCTACCTTCACCTTCAAAACAATGAAAGAAGCAAAAGCCCCATCAAATTACCCTCTCATAAAGGCTCCACCATAGCTACAGACAAACACCTGGAATCGAGCTTTGTCAAATTCATATCTAGGTCGTACACCTAGATAAGTGGCTTAATACCTAGCCTTCTTGGACCCAATGAATGTGCCAAGACCCTCTGATTGAAGCTTCACGTCTCAGAGCAAAGGTATAAAACTTCTCTCCCTCCCGAGCCTATTTTGATTCTTCATTTGATTAGCCTTAATTTAATTGCATGATTACCGTATGGATGTGTTGGCCTCACTTAGACGAGTCCATAAGATCAAACCCGAAGTGATTTGGTTGAGTCTAGGCTGAGATCTTTGGATTTTAGTGTGGACGGTCATAAGATCACTCTATCGGGGACGATGACGGGGAGCCGTTTGATCAAGCGTGTATCGAATGAACGACCAAGATGAAGCTGGACAGTGCTTATTTACACAAACAGCGGGACTCATGGCTGCTGGTGTGGACGGTGGCGTCAAATGGGAGCACTACGCGTGGAGTTTCAGAGCCACCGTAGGTTGNCGTCAAATTCATATCTAGGCCGTACACCTAGATAAGTGGCTTAATACCTAGCCTTCTTGTACCCCAATGAATGTGCCAAGACCCTCTGATTGAAGCTTCACGTCTCAGAGCAAAGGTATAAAACTTCTGTCCCTCGCGGCCTATTTTGATTCTTCATTTGATTAGCCTTAATTTAATTGCATGATTACCGTATGGATGTGTTGGCCTCACTTAGACGAGTCCATAAGATCAAACCCGAAGTGATTTGGTTGAGTCTAGGCTGAGATCTTTGGATTTTAGTGTGGACGGTCATAAGATCACTCTATCGGGGACGATGACGGGGAGCCGTTTGATCAAGCGTGTATCGAATGAACGGCCAAGATGAAGCTGGACAGTGCTTATTTACACAAACAGCGGGACGCATGGCTGCTGGTGTGGACGGTGGCGTCAAATGGGAGCACTACGCGTGGAGTTTCAGAGCCACCGTAGGTTGATGAGGCGCCGCGTGGATAAGTAGATAAATAGGGCTTTTTTTATTTATTTAAACTCCCTTAACTTCGAAAATCCATAACTTTGTGTGGAAAAATCATAAAAATAAAATNATTTATTTAAACTCCCTTAACTTCGAAAATCCATAACTTTGTGTGGAAAAATCATAAAAATAAAATAAAAATACCCTCTTGCTCAGTGAACAGAGAAGAATAATGTGGAAAAAATTTTAAGTCCATATGATGCATATTTTATTTTTAATTATTTAAATATTAATTTGAATCTTTTGATTTTCTATGTATGTGGACCTATCATCATAGCTTGATTTTTTGGCATATTATAGCCTCTACAAGGAGAACATTCTCACATTTTTCCAAGTCAGAGGAGTTCCCTAGACAGAGGATCACATTTTTCAAGTTTAGGTACATTATTTGCTTAAAGTAATCATGGAAATTAGCATGTTGATTATAAAATCACAAGAAAATTTTGGAAGGTCCAACATGACTNGTAGCCTCTATCAAGGAGAACATTCTCACATTTTTCCAAGTCAGAGGAGGTCCCTAGACAGAGGATCACATTTTTCAAGTTTAGGTACATTATTTTCTTAAAGTAATCATGGAAATTAGCATGTTGATTATAAAATCACAAGAAAATTTTGGAAGGTCCAACATGACCAGAGGAGCTTTTGGNCCTGCAACCTACCAGCGAGCAATGAAGCCCGTAGCCTCGTTCCTACCATCAAATTTGGAGCCGGGTTCAAGGATCTCAAGGTCATCCTTGAGAAAGCCCCGTTTATAGTAATGAAGATCGCCACTCCAGAAATACAGGAGCCGTCTGCAGAATTCAACCTGAACTACCTTCAAGACTTCCCTCCTTGCAAGAAGTCTAAAACTAATGTCGTCGTAACACCTGCCAAACCTGCTAGCCCCGCTGCTGCTAAGGGGAAAGAAGTGATGATTATTGAGGATCCGACTGAGGGATTAACTGTCCCACCACTCGTGTTTGAAATTGGATCAAGTTTAAGGATTGTACCGCTGACCCGAACTCGAATGAGGAATCGTAACAAAAAAGTTCAAAGGGCCNTTGTACCTTCCCAAGACAGAAATGAGTAAAGTATGCCAATGGAAGAAGGATAATTTGGTCCAAGAAGGACATGAACACTTTACTGATGTGTGAATATAATATTTATTGATTTGTATGGAGAGAAAAGCTTATCCCCAGCAGAGTCACCAGAAGTTGTCGGCACTATTTTGTGTTGAGGAGTTGCCCGTAAGAAGCTGTCGGTCACCGGAATCAAAATCCCGTCGCCCGCTTCAAAATGATGTTTTAATTTACATATATATTTATTTTTAGAAAAGATATGAAATCAAACTGACCCCATATTTTCATAGTTTAAATGAAAGAGCATTGTACCTCAAATCCTGTATCTATCCTGAAGGATAAATACAAGACTTGAGGATGAGACTCGATTAAATAAACTAAGGAATATGTGACATTTGTTTGGTCTACGAAACCTTTATATTTGCCGACAAGTTCTACTATTTAATATGAAGGATTAAATAGAGTTTATATTAAGCTGGGTTCGGACATGCTTTCTATAAGGGCAAGCCCCTATAGTTAATTACAATTAAATGACCAAAGTAACCTAAGGAGACTCTTGATAAAAATAAAAAAAATATTATCTTCAAGGAATTTCAAAGGGTAAGACTCTTCAATGAGATCGGACGTAGATGTGTTAAAGGGGATTGGTTCAACTTTAGAACATTTTATTGTAGAATCCAAAGTAGAAAGAACTAGGGGATGTCATGGATCCAAAGGAGAACTCTGGTGACTTCCTAAACTATCCTAATGTTTGGCTTTTAGTTTTTAGGAGAAAATTTTGTGTTTTATCCTGCAAATTTTATTTTTTAGGGCTTACATTCGTGTGAAACAATCACACAAATAGCCTGGAAGATGTGAGGATTTAGGTCGTGATAAATGACAACCTCAGAATCCTAAGACGAGTTGGGGCTCATATTGTATAACAGGGCTATAAAAAAGCCTAAAGATAAGGTGAGGATTTACGTTGCATAAATGAACNGTTTGTGAGTAAATTTTGAGTTGTTTTATATTTTGAATATTGTGGCGGTGAATTTTATCTTGGTTAATTTTAGTTTTGGTTTAGGTTTTGATTATGGTTTTGTGGCTATCCTGATAGTTGTTTTCAATGCAAATTTATATGAGCACAAAAGTATAGCATAAAAGTATAAGAGAGACGACGCTGAAAACTATAAAAGCGTACCTGGCGAGNTAACTCGTCTTAGGATTCCGAGGTTGTCATTTATCACGACCTAAATCCTCACATCTTCCAGGCTATTTGTGTGATTGTTTCACACGAATGTAAGCCCTAAAAAATAAAATTTGCAGAATAAAACACAAAATTTTCTCATAAAAACTAAAAGCCAAACATTAGGATAGTTTAGGAAGTCACCAGAGTTCTCCTTCGGATCCATGACATCCCCTAGTTCTTTCTACTTTGGATTCTACAATAAAATGTTCTAAATTTGAACCAATCCCCTTTAACACATCTACATCCGATCTCATTGAAGAGTCTTACCCTTTGAAATTCCTTGAAGATAATATTTTTTTTTATTTTTATCAAGAGTCTCCTTAGGTTACTTTGGTCATTTAATATGTAATTAACCATAGGGGCTTGCCCTTATAGAAATCATGTCCGAACCCAACTTAATATAAACTCTATTTAATCCTTCATATTAAATAGTAGAACTTGTCGACAAATATAAAGGTTTTGTAGACCAAAAAAATGTCACATATTCCTTAGTTTATTTAATCGAGTCTCATCCTCAAGTCTTGTATTTATCCTTCGGGATAGATACAGGATTTGAGGTACAATGCTCTTTCATTTAAACTATGAAAATATAGGGTCAGTTTGATTTCATATCTTTTCTAAAAATAAATATATATGTAAATTAAAACATCATTTTGAAGCGGGCGACGAGATTTTAATTCCGGTGACCGACAGCTTCTTACGGGCAACTCCTCAACACAAAATAGTGCCGACAGCTTCTGGCGACTCTGCTGGGGATAAGCTTTTCTCTCCATACAAATCAATAAATATTATATTCACACATCGGTAAAGTGTTCATGTCCTTCTTGGACCAAATTATCCTTCTTCCGTTGGCATACTTTACTCATTTCTGTCTTGGGAAGGTACAGCCAACTCCTTGGACTTTAGGACTAGCTGTTTCACCATTTTTGAACCGAGGGGTTCAGAAGGCCATTAAGGACTCTTTAAATTTTCATGTGGGGTCAGGCCCCCTAATTCGTGTGTCGGTGGACTAGTTCCACCTGGGTATTTTCTGCCACTAAATAGGTCTCGTACTGGGTCCTAAAATACTTCACATCGCCTTCCAAATTTGATTTGTTATTCCATAAATTAAACCAAATCGCGTTGTGTTGTACGTACTTTGAGATTTTCNGGACCCCCTAATTCGTGTGTCGGTGGACTAGTTCCACATGGGTATTTTCTGCCACTAAATAGGTCCCGTACTGGGTCCTAAAATACTTCACATCACCTTCCAAATTTGATTTGTTATTCCATAAATTAAACCAAATCGCGTTGTGTTGTACGTACTTTGAGATTTTCTTACATTAATTAAATTTTAAACAAGATTTTAAAAAACCCATAAAATAAGACCCGCCCGGTTTATAGATCAACCTCTACTTTCAGTGCTTGCACTAAATAAAAAAAAATTACGAGGTTTTTGGCCATATAGCTAACCCTGAAACTTTCTATTTTCAAGCCTGCTGCAATGGATTNTAGTGCTTGCACTAAATAAAAAAAAATAAGAGGTTTTTGGCAAAATAGCTAACCCTGAAACTTTCTATTTTCAAGCCTGCTGCAATGGATTACCCAATGCTAACTTTTTTTTGCAACCTACCAGCGAGCCATGAAGCCCGTAGCCTCGTTCCTACCATCAGATTTGGAGTCGGGTTCAAGGATCTCAAGGTCATCCTCGGGAAAGCCCCGTTTATAGTAATGAAGATCGCCACCCCAGAAATACAGGAGCCATCTGCAGAATTCAACCTGAACTACTTTCAGGACTTCCCTCCCTGCAAGAATTCTAAAACTAATGTCGTCGCAACACCCGCGAAACCTGCTAGCCCCGCTGCTGCTAAGGGGAAAGAAGTGATGATTATTGAGGATCCGACTAAGGGATTAACTGTCCCACCACTCGTGTTTGAAATCGGATCAAGTTTAAGGATTGTACCGCTGACCCGAACTCGAATGAGGAATCGTAACAAAAAAGTTCAAAGGGCCATTAAAGCCCAGACTCCCAAGGAAACGCCTGTTGAGGAGGAGCTTCATCAAGTTGAAGAAGTGTTACCAGAAATTTATCCACTCTTGCGAGGAAGTAGATTCCATCCTCTGACAGATACCAAGGGATATGAGAGTATCTGAAGGATCGCTGCCGCATTACCGTCACTTCATGGACACGGTGAGGAGAGAAAGAAGTTCACTCCTATCACTCGAGTTAGTGCAATTTTTAGAAGGCTTGCTACCAAAGAAGGATGTTCGGTTAGCAAGTTACTTAAATGAGTGGGAGATGAAATTTCTCCTTGCATGAAGAAGGAAATTTTGAAGGGTGTCAAATCCTCCAATCCTATAAGACAACTAGAGTGCCACCTACTGGCATCCATGTTGGTTTTGTTTAGGGAACAAAGTTGATACTGTAGTAATTAATACTAATTATACTGCCACCAGGACCGCTGCCCGTTGAGCTGTTAAGTCGAGACTGGGTACAAAGATCCTACCCGTCACCCATTATGGAGACATTCCTACAATCCCAAAGATAAAGACAAGACAATTACCTGACACTATAGCTGGTCTACACCACGGGGAGCATACTTTACTTTGACATATTGATGTTTCTACTAAGACACTCCGTCCTGAGACATCATCATCGTAAAAGAAGAAGGTATGGGTACCCAAGGTCGCTGCACCGATACAGTCCAGTGAGCCTGTAGGACAAGAAGTAAAACAATTGTCTGAAATATTTGACAGTGTCGCGACAATAGCCAGCAAGATGGAGGAACAAGTAGAGGATGTCCATCAGGGTCCACCAGATCTTAAAGCGATCAAGGAATCGATAATGAGAAAAAAGTTGAGAAACTAAGGATCTAGATTTTCGAGTTAGCTAGAGAACACGGAGTCTCTGTCGATAGCGACAATAAAAATTTTGATTATAATGATTACTTGGAGAAGGATTTCATGAATGTCCATGTGATTGAAACTAGAGCCACCACATCTGCGCGTGAGGCTCAACCTTACAACGAAGAGAACACCGTAGATGAGTTGCGTAGGGTTATCCTCCAAAGGGATGAGCAAGTTAGTCTACTAGAGAAAAGAATAGACGAAATGACTGCAACTATGACCGCCATGGCCACCATTTAGGGGCAATCACAAGCACCACAATTGGCTTCTCCAGAGATTAATCAGTTAGAAATCATACACATTATAGATGAAAGAAGAGAGGCTACTTCAGCAAAAAAAGATGAGCAACCAAAGAAAGATTCTCCATCAAGTGCCATGCCAGAAAAGGAGTTCAAGCAAATGGTTGAACAAGTGCGGGACGCCTTAGCCCAATCCAAGGGAGGTGCATCAATTTTGAAGGGTAGACCTTACCCGGAGGAGTTTGATGTCGTGCCTTTCCCCAAGATTTTTTTGGCCCCAAACTTCTAGATATTTGATGAGACTGGAAATCCTAGACAGCATATAGAACATTTCCAAGCCAGCTATGGCAACACAAGAAATAATGAAGCTCTACTCTGCTAACAATTCGTCAGCAGCTTGTCAGGAATTGCNAGACGGAAGAGACATCGGTATGAGATATCCCTAGAAGATACAAAAAAGAATGAATATAAAACAATGTATGATCGGATAAACCACTATGTGAATGATATGACCCTTACTCCTATTCTCTCTCAAAAGGTCAAGAGTTTAGAAGTTAAGGAAGTCCGTAGTGTTGGTTTGAAGCTGATCAAATTTTACCGTGCTTCTACCTCAACTGAGCTTGAAAAACATGTAAATTTGGATGTTGATTCTTTTGAATTAATGGAATTGCCTTTTGGTTACCTCTCACCTTGTGTTCAAAAGTTAATTCAATAGGGACACTTACCAAAACAAATGCCAAAAGATAAATTTCAACTTTTTGAAAAACTATAGAATGTTAAAAGTCAAACTCCAAAGTCAAAAGAGGGTCTCAGATTTGGTACAGTAGGACCAGACGATGATTCTGAATTTCGCATGGTTGTTACTGGTGAGTCAGAAGAGGATTGCCTCGATATAGAGGGTGACTCTACTAATCAACCAATAGAAGATGCTCCGCCAGAATTTGAAGAGGAAATTAAATCTACTGTTGATGAATTAAAAAAGATTAACTTCGGGATAAAAGAACGACCCCGATCTACATTTATAAGTTATGTACTTATTGATGAAGAATCTGCAGAATTGATCAAGTTATTAACAGAATTAAAAGATTGCTTCGCATGGAGCTACGATTAAATGCCAGGACTATCAGCAAAGGTTGCAGTTCATAAACTCAGGGTGGATAAGAATATAACCCCAGTAAAACAAGCTGCAAGGAGAATGTGCCTCGAAATAGAACAACAAGTCATCGTCGAGGTGAAGAAATTGATAGACACCAACTTTGTAAAAGAAGAACAATACCCCACGTGGTTAACCAACATTTTACCTGTTAAGAAGAAAAATGGACAGATCCGTGNCAATTACTACTAATTATACTGCCACCAGGACCGCTGCCCGTTGAGCGGTTAAGTCGAGACTGGGTACAAAGATCTTACCCGTCACCCATTATGGAGACATTCCTACAATCCCAAAGATAAAGACAAGACAATTACCTGACACTATAGCTGGTCTACACCACGGGGAGTATACTTTCCCTTGACATACTGATGTTTCTACTAAGACACTCCGTCCTGAGACATCATCATCGAAAAAGAAGAAGGTATGGGTACCCAAAGTCACTGCTTCGATACAGTCCAGTGAGTCTGTAGGACAAGAAGTAAAACAATTGTCTGAAATATTTGACAGTGTCGCGACAATAGCCAGCAAGATGGAGGAACAAGTAGAGGATGTCCATCAGGGTCCACCAGATCTTAAAGCGATCAAGGAATCGATAATGAGAAAAAAGTTGAGAAACTCAAGATCAAGATTTTTGAGTTAGCTAGAGAACACGGAGTCTCCGTTGATAGCGACAATAAAAATTTTGATTATAATGATTACTTGGAGAAGGATTTCATGAATGTCCATGTGATTGAAACTAGAGCCACCACATCTGCGCGTGAGGCTCAACCTTACACCGAAGAGAACACCGTAGATGAGTTGCATAGGGTTATCCTCCAAAGGGATGAGCAAGTTAGTCTACTAGAGAAAAGAATAGACGAAATGACTGCAACTATGACCGCCATGGCCACCATTTAGGGGCAATCACAAGCACCACAATTGGCTTCTCCAGAGATTAATCAGTTAGAAATCATACACATTATAGATGAAAGAATAGAGGCTACTTCAGCAAAAAAAGATTAGTAACCAAAGAAAGATTCTCCATCAAGTGCCATGCCAGAAAAGGAGTTCAAGCAAATGGTTGAACAAGTGCGGGACGCCTTAGCCCAATCCAAGGGAGGTGCATCAATTTTGAAGGGTAGACCTTACCCGGAGGAGTTTGATGTCGTGCCTTTCCCCAAGATTTTTGTGGCCCCAAAATTCTAGATATTCGATGGGACTGGAAATCCTAGACAGCATATAGAACATTTCCAAGCCAGCTATGGCAACACAAGAAATAATGAAGCTCTACTCTGCTAACAATTCGTCAGCAGCTTGTCAGGAATTGCTTTTGACTGGTACGCTAACTTGCCCAACGGATCAGTAAAAACATTTTCTGAATTAGAACAGTATTTTGTGAAAACATTTGTTGGGGCACAACACCATGTGTCTATTGGAGAGCTCATGATGGGAAAGCAAAAGCCTAGTGAAACCTTGGTAGACTATATTTTGAGGTGGAGAAACCTTTGAATCAAATGTGAACCTCAGCTACAAGAACATCATGCGATTGAAACTCTACTCAAGAGCATTCATAGGCCAGTAACTTTCATTCTTAAGGGACTCACCATCAAGTCCCTCGAGAAGCTACTCAGTAAAGCTAGCGGTATTCAAGAAGAAATAAAGCACATGGAGCCACATGAAAAGGCTAAGGTGACCAGAGTGTTCGAAAAGAAATTAGNCGAATCAAATGTGAACCTCAGCTACAGGAACATCATGCGATTGAAACTCTACTCAAGAGCATTCATAGACCAGTAGCTTTCATTCTTAAGGGACTCACCATCAAGTCCCTCGAGAAGCTACTCAGTAAAGATAGCAGTCTTCAAGAAGAAATAAAGCACATGGAGCCACATGAAAAGGCTAAGGTGACCAGAGTGTTCGAAAAGAAATTAGGAGTATTAGCGATCGTCAACAAAGAAAAGCAGCCGATAAAGATATATGCAGAAGAGCATCACCAGTCTTTGTCACAGTACTCTCAGAAACAGAATAGTCAATCCAACCAGCGGCCGCCTCAAGAGGGATCACCTCAAACAGGGGATAAAAGAATATCCCTATCGGAGCGACAGAAAATTATGTATTCTTTCAAGGATGAAGCTATACCTAAAATATTCAGGAGTCTGATGAAGAAGCCAGAATTCAAACTACCAGATCAAAAAAAGCCCGAAGAGGCGGATAAGAAGAATGAACCAAATTATTGCCCATACCACCGGTTGCTTGGGCACACTATAGAAAAGTGTTTCATCTTTAAAGATTAGATCGAGAGAAACCTCAAGGAAGAGAACATAACAATCCCGAAAGAGTATTTAAGAGAACCCAAAAAAGATTCCATAAACATGATTTCAACTGAGCCAATCTCCCCAATTGATCTGTATGTCAGAATAGATTGATGGAGTACAACTTGGAATGAACTCAAGAGGGTCCTTAATCAAATTCAGGATTCATCAAAACAAGCTTCAACGAATATCATATAAGAATGGAATGAGGTCTAAAGCAGATCATCCAAGAAAATACTGAACCAGATCCAGTCAACGTCAAAGCAAGCCTCCATTCAGAGTTCGCAACATACCAAGCCAGAGATGAAGGTTTCGTCAGGAGATCCATCATCGTCAAGGAAAAAGAAGAAGAAGAAAAGCGTCACTACGAAGATTGATAGCACGGGGGGTAGCATAGGGGCTGCCTCTACTAGATTGGTTATCTCAGATTCGGGGAAGAAAATCCTCGTACCCTTGACTTTGTATGATTATCTTTCTGTCCATCTGAAATCTTATGAATGTAATGATTGTGATTTCGGCTACGTTTTAACTATTTTTGGTGATAACATAACTAATTGTAACAGATCTAGCTTCGATCT
Organism: Phalaenopsis hybrid cultivar; assembly: GCA_002079205.1. Taxonomy (NCBI): domain Eukaryota; kingdom Viridiplantae; phylum Streptophyta; class Magnoliopsida; order Asparagales; family Orchidaceae; genus Phalaenopsis; species Phalaenopsis hybrid cultivar. The sequence goes on from JXCR01082350.1 coordinate 285,554, forward strand.
CGATCCCGAAAATGATCATCCAATCGTACTCGAGTCCGATGAACTCGTTAACAATACCAAAGGAGACATCAATGATAATAGCTACGACAACACCGGAAGTGAAGAGCCAATTCTAGAGCACCACGGTGCACTGCTTGCCATCAACTTAGATCTTTCCGACGGAAAAGAAGAAACACCGGAAAATTCAGCAGAGGTGCCTTAAGAAGAATAATTTACAGAAATAAACTTAAGGAGCAGGAAAGTGTTACCCCCGAGAGCAGCTCCAGTGGATAAAAGAAAGCAAATAATAACTCAAGAAGAGCTACCTCCACCTCCACTAGTGGAAGAACCTCACAACCAAGAGAAAATTGGAGGATAATAAAAAGTAGACTACAACGTGCTAGCTCATCTTACGAAGTTGCCGGCCCAATTAAGCATCTACGAAGCTTTGATCTTGTCAAAGGAGATGAGATAATCTCTAATTACAGCTTTGCTTGACCGAAAAATTTGCTTAGCTCAGTTGGCCAGCACATCCTTAGTTGAAGTTTGCTCATTGAAAGAACAGTCAGTGGTAACCTTCATAGATGAAGACTTGCTGCTTGGTACCACCGACCACAACCGTCCACTCTACTTCTCTATCAACATCGGTAGATTTGTGTTATCCAGAGTTTTAGTGGATCCTAGAGCATCTATTAACTTGATGAGCTTACGCACATTAGCCTATTTGGATATTGAAGCTCAAGAGCTTACGGTTGATAAGATGATGTTAAGAGGATTCAACCAAAAGGGAGAAAGAGCCCTCATATCAATTACATTACTTATGAAGGTCGGAGAACTCATGACAACCACTAAATTTTATATCATCAACTCCAAGACCTCTTTTAATGCTCTACTAGGTCAANCCAATCCAACCAGCAGCCGCCTCAAGAGGGATCACCTCAAATAGGGGATAAAAGAATATCCCTGTCGGATCGACAGAAAATTGTGTATTCTTTCAAGGATGAAGCTATACCTAAAATATTCAGGAGTCTGAAGAAGAAGCCAGAATTCAAACTACCAGATCAAAAAAAGCCCGAAGAGGCGGATAAGAAGAATGAACCAAATTATTGCCCATACCACCGGTTGCTTGGGCACACTATAGAAAAGTGCTCTATCTTTAAAGATTAGATCGAGAGAAACCTCAAGGAAGAAAACATAACAATCCCGAAAGAGTATTTATGAGAACCCAAAAAAGGTTCCATAAACATGATTTCAGTTGAGCCAGTATCCCCAATTGATCCGTATGTCAGACTAGATTGATGGAGTACAACTTGGAATGAACTCAAGAGGGTCCTTAATCAAATTCAAGATTCATCAAAAGAAGCTTCAACGAATATCATATAAGAATGGAATGAGGTCTGAAGCAGATCATCCAAGAAAATACTGAACAAGATCCAGTCTACGTCAAAACAAGCCTCCATTCAGAGTTCGCAACATACCAAGCCAGAGATGAAGGTTTTGTCAGGAGATCCATCATCGTCAAGGAAAAAGAAGAAGAAGAAAAGCGTCACTACAAAGATTGATAGCACGGGGCGTAGGATAGGGGCTGCCTCTACTAGATTGGTTATCTCAGATTCGGGGAAGAAAATCCTCGTACCCTTGACTTTGTATGATTATCTTTTTGTCCATCTGGGATCTTATGAATGTAATGATTGTGATTTCGGCTACGTTTTAACAATTTTTGGTGATAACATAACTAATTGTAACAGATCTAGCTTCGATCTCGATCCCCAAAATGATCATCCAATCGTACTCGAGTCCGATGAACTCGTTAACAATACCAAAGGAGACATCAATGATAACAACTACGACAACACCGGAAGTGAGGAGCCAATTCTAGAGCACCACGGTGCACCGCTTGCCATCAACTTAGATCTTTCCGACGGAGAAGAAGAAACACCGGAAAATTCAGCAGAGGTGACTTAAGAAGAATAAATTACAGAAATAAACTTAAGGAGCAGGAAAGTGTTACCCCCGAGAGCAGCTCCAGTGGATAAAAAAAAGCAAATAATAAGTCAAGAAGAGCTACCTCCACCTCCACTAGTGGAAGAACCTCACAACCAAGAGAAAATCGGAGGATAATAAAAAGTAGACTACAACGTGCTAGCTCATCTTACGAAGTTGTCGGCCCAATTAAGCATCTACGAAGCTTTGATCTTGTCAAAGGATATGAGATAATCTCTAATTACAGCTTTTCTTGACCCAGAAATTTGCTTAGCTTAGTTGGCCAGCACATCCTTAGATGAAGTTTGCTCATTGAAAGAACAGTCAGGGGTAACCTTCATAGATGAAGACTTGCTGCTCGGTACCGCCGACCACAACTGTCCACTCTACTTCTCTATCAACATCGGCAGATTTGTGTTATCCAGAGTTTTAGTGGATCCTGGAGCATCTATTAACTTGATGAGCCTACGCACATTAGCCTATTTGGAAATTGAAGCTCAAGAGCTTACGGTCGATAAGATGATGTTAAGAGGATTCAACCAAAAGGGAGAAAGAGCCCTCAAATCAATTACATTACTTATGAAGGTTGGAGAACTCATGACAACCACTAAATTTTATATCATCAACTCCAAGACCTCTTTTAATGCTCTACTAGGTCAACCATGGATTCATGAGCACAATATGGTTCCATCATCTCTACACCAGTGCATCAAATACCGCAAAGATGGTCAAGAAAATTGCATCAAGGGTGACCTACAACCATTTTCAGTGCATGAAGTTGGTATCCATGAAGATGCTGCCTACTACGCGCCTCAAAATAAAATTGTCTTCTCTTGTGAAGTTATCACAAATAAAGATGAAGATTCAAAAGAATCACAAAGAGGACGCCATTCAACTCCGCTTTAGCAATCTTTCACCACTCCTTTACAACGAGATGGTGAAAGGTCTTTTAGTTCGCGCACCCGAGGTCGAGGCCTGGGATGTGGACGAGGAAGGATCAATGTAATTGTTGAACAGACTAGGCCAACTATCAACATTGGTGATGAAGATAGTTCTGGAGATGAAATAATGATGACAAGACGGAAGAGACATCAATATGAGATATCCCTAGAAGATACAGAAAAGAATGAATATAAAACAATGTATGATCGGATAAACCACTATTTGAATGCTATGACCCTTACTCCTATTCTCCCTCAAAAAGTCAAGAGTTTAGAAGTTAAGGAAGTCCGTAGTGTTGGTTTGAAGCTGATCAAATTTTACCGTGCTTCTACCTCAACTGAGCTTGAAAAACATGTAAATTTGGATGTTGATTCTTCTGAATTAATGGAATTGCCTTTTGGTTACCTCTCACCTTGTGTTCAAAAGATAATTCAATAGGGACACTTACCAAAATTAATGCCAAAAGATAAATTTAAACTTTTTGAAAAACTATAGAATGTTAAAAGTCAAACTCCAAAGTCAAAAGAGAGTCTCAGATTTGGTATAGTAGGACCAGACGATGATTCTGAATTTTGCATGGTTGTTACTGGTGAGTCAGAAGAGGATTGCCTCGATATAGAGGGTGACTCTACTAATCAACCAATAGAAGATGCTCCGCCAAAATTTGAAGAGGAAATTAAATCTACTGTTGATGAATTAAAAGAGATTAACTTCGGGATGAAAGAACGACCCCGATCTACATTTATAAGTTATGTACTTATTGATGAAGAATCTGCAGAATTGATCAAGTTATTAACAGAATTAAAAGATTGCTTCGCATGGAGCTACGATTAAATGCCAGGACTATCAGCAAAGGTTGCAGTTCATAAACTCAGGGTGGATAAGAATATAACCCCAGTAAAACAAGCTGCAAGTAGAATGTGCCTCGAAATAGAACAACAAGTCATCGCCGAGGTGAAGAAATTGATAGACACCAACTTTATAAAAGAAGAACAATACCCCACGTGGTTAACCAACATTTTACCTGTTAAGAAGAAAAATGGACAGATCCGTGTTTGTGTTGACTTCAG
>JXCR01082350.1:289624-307621 GCA_002079205.1 Phalaenopsis hybrid cultivar
ATGAAGATCAAAAGACTCGGGTATTATTGGCCAGCAAAGACGTCTGATTGTATGGATACAACCAGACGATGCCACCAATGCCAAGTGCATGGGGTGGTCTTACACCAGCCTCCGAATGAGCTACACCCAACTGTTGCCTCATGGCCATTTGAGTGTTGGGGCACAGACATAATAGGTCCGATAGACCCTCCATCTTTCAGAGGACACAAGTTTATACTTGCTGCTATAGATTACTTCTCCAAATGGGCAGAGGCAGTACCGTTACATGAGGTTACGACATAGCACATCCTTCAATTTTTTAAAAGCCAGATTTTCTACCGTTCTGGAGTACCGCGAAGAATAATTTCTGACAATGGGACAGCTTTCAAAAGTATAAAGATCAACAATTTTATGAAAAGACATGGGATAGTTTGGAGATACTCTACGATTTACTATCCCAAAAAAAATGGTCTGGCTGAGGGTTTCNAGACGTCTGATTGTATGGATACAACCAGACGATGCCACCAATGCCAAGTGCATGGGGTGGTCTTACACCAGCCTCCGAATGTGCTACACCCAACTGTTGGGGCACAGACATAATAGGTCCGATAGACCCTCCATCTTTCAGAGGACACAAGTTTATACTTGCTGCTATAGATTACTTCTCCAAATGGGCAGAGGCAGTACCGTTACATGAGTTTACGACACAGCACATCCTTCAATTTTTTAAAAGCCAGATTTCTACCGTTCTGGAGTACCGCGAAGAATAATTTCTGATAATGGGACAGCTTTCAAAAGTACAAAGATCAACAATTTTATCAAAAGACATGGGATAGTTTGGAGATACTCTACGATTTACTATCCCAAAAAAAATGGTCTGGCTGAGGGTTTCAACCAAACACTGATACATATTTTGAAGAAAACACTAAATGAAAATAAAAGGGATTGGCACAATAAACTATTAGAAGCCTTGTGGGCCTACTGAATGACTTTTAGGACTCCCACTTAGTGTACATCTTATATACTCGTGTACGGAGCCGAGGTCGTGCTACCGCTAGAAATTCAGACACCATCTCTCAGAGTCGTCATTGCCAACCAACTCACAACGGAAGAAAGCGCAAAACTCAAACTTGAAGAACTGGAGAGTCTCGAGGGAAAATGACTAGAAGCACAACAACATTTGGAGCTTTATCAAGTGAAGATGGTACAAGCACATGACAAATTGGTCCACCCAAGGACATTCAAAGTTGGTGACCTCGTACTTGTGCTCAAAAGGCCTATTCTTGCACGCCGAAAATTTGAGCCAACTTGGGAGGGACTATTTGTCGTTGAGAAGGTTTATACAGAAGGAGCCTATTTTGAGCTAACTTGGGATGGACCATTTTTCATTGAAAAGGTCTACACAGAAGGAGCCTACCAGTTAGTGGACTTCCAGTGTGAAAGACCCATGTTACCAATAAACGGACGATATCTGAACACTTATTACGCAACCTGATGCTGCTTGCCTTTGCTTGCTTTGAAACTTTGAAACTTTGATTGTTTTAAGGATATTTATGTGGCCAAATGTCTATGATCGGGTCCAAATTTTGTAATTAACCTCAATATATTGAAAATTTTGAGAAAAGAAATTTTAAACTTCAAGTTTTCTTCTTTCCACTTTTAAGTATAATGTTCTACTAAATTAAACAAAACTCATACATANAAAATGGATTGGCACAATAAACTATTAGAAGCCTTGTGGGCCTACTGGATGACTTTTAGGACTCCCACTTAGTGTACATCTTATATACTCGTGTATGGAGCCGAGGCCGTGCTACCGCTAGAAATCCAGACACCATCTCTCAGAGTCGTCATTACCAACCAACTCACAATGGAAGAAAGCGCAAAACTCAAACTTGAAGAACTGGAGAGTCTCGAGGGAAAATGACTAGAAGCACAACAACATTTGGACCTTTACCAGGTGAAGATGGTACAAGCACATGACAAATTGGTCCACCCAAGGACATTCAAAGTTGGTGACCTCGTACTTGTGCTCAAAAGGCCTATTCTTGCACGCCGCAAAATAGGTGGAAAATTTGAGCTAACTTGGGATGGACCATTTTTCATTGAAAAGGTCTACACAGGAGGAGCCTACCAGTTAGTGGACTTCCAGGGTGAAAGACCCATGTTACCGATAAACGGACGATATCTGAACACTTATTACGCAACCTGATGCTGCTTGCCTCTACTTGCTTTGAAACTTTGAAACTTTGATTGTTTTAGAGATATTTATGTGGCCAAATGTCTATGACCGGGTCCAAATTTTGTAATTAACCTCAATATAATGAAAATTTTGAAAAAATATTTTAAACTTCAAATTTTCTCCTTTCCACTTTTGAGTATAATGTTCCACAAAAATGAAAATTTAAACTTCAAGTTTTCTTCTTTCCACTTTTAAGTATAATGTTCTACTAAATTAAACAAAACTCATACATAAAATAAACAATTAATTTCACCAAAACAAACTAAAATTTACTTTAATAAATACTTTGTTTTGTTCTTGTTCATGACAAGTTTCGGCCAACTGACATTTTTTTTGTCGTCTGCAGAAAAATGTTGGGACAAAGGCTGATCTTTGCTTTCCAGGATGGCTGGAACCTCGCACTAAATGAGGAGATGGCGCTGCTGGGCGGTACCATTGACTTCAACATGGATTTTAACCAGGTTGACATGGACTACGAAGGTCTTCTGATGGANCTGGGCGGTACCATTGACTTCAACATGGATTTTAACCAGGTTGACATGGACTACGAAGGTCTTCTGATGGATGTAATCAGCTACAAAAAGAAAGAGGTATTGCCTTCACTACTGAGAGTGGCCACTAAAGATAATGTATCATGCAAAAGCAAGAACATGAAAATCGAGCAAGATCCGATGGAAGGGCCCAGTCGTCTGCCCTCCATTATAGCTACATCGGCAGGAGGCTTAATAGCCGCTAGTAATGAATGACTGCCAAATACTTCGCTTCGCAGGACGCAACGCATGAATGTCANAGAGGCTTAATAGCCGCTAGTAATGAATGACTGCCAAATACTTCGCTTCGCAGGACGCAACGCAGGAATGTCAGCCACAAGAAGTAGAGAGCTTTTTATGACAAGAACGCAGACGTCAAAGAGAGACAAACAACTTGCTCACCCCTATTCCCGAGGGGCATATTTATGATCCAGAACTGAAAGAAACTTTTGTTAGCTTACCCACCACGGATGAAAAACCGGGGTTTATGACAGAGTCAGATACACTTTCAGTTTCATATGTCTTATGCAAGGGTTGCCCGACGTACAACGATGAAATACCAACCGGAACATCAGCCACGGGTACGTTCGTAGAATGCCCAGATTGCAATGTTCTATATTTACAACGTTTTAATACATTGGAAGAGTATACTTCAAGCACCAATGGGTCTCAGACTTCAAATTTTATGATGGATGAGCCATATGTCCCGTTAGGGATAGATCAGTATGTGTCATGGAGCCCAGGGTCGTACATCCTGCTAGAGGCCGAGTCTCATGCTCCAGATCAAACATCGCCAGTTTGGGTTCCTTCCAATGCTCAAAGGGATGAACGTCCACGACAGCTGCCAACCCCTGGTATGTTAGAATACTACAAGTTAATTAAAGTAAATAAAAGAGAAGTCGATTTTTATGAAGAAGTTTAGGGAAAGTTCATTAATATACTGAAAGGCCTGGAGCTGTATTCTAGGGTTTTTTCTGAAAGTGATGAAAGAAGCATTATGGACAGTATCTTTGATTTAAGATAGAGACCAAGCGGACCTTCTCATGGAAAGAACATATTTCAAGCCAAAAAAAATGGATGAGAGAAAAGGGAAGAATCACCATCCAGTGTGGCTGTTGTTATAACTTCACAAACGACAGACAGGGGAATCCGCCTGGGATCCTCTGACACGACCAAGTGGATCCACTACCGCCAATGATAAAATGGATGATCAAAAGAATGGTCAAATGGAATATTCTACCTGCTACATGTATTCCAAATAGTTGCATTATCAATATCTATGAAGAGGGTTATTGCATTCCTTCACACATTGATCATCATGATTTTGTGAGGCCCTTCTGCACGGTCTAATTTCTGAGGAAAAGTAATATTTTATTTGGGAAAGAAATTGATATCGTCGACCCTGGTGAGTTCAGAGGTGCTGTGGAGATTCCTCTACCAGTCCATTCGGTACTCATTCTTAAAGGCAACGGTGCAGATGTTGCCAAACATTGCATTCCACGGGTACGACACCATGGATGATAGCAAAATGCCATATGGATTTTAGCCAGACCCGGAACCAGAAGGGCTACTTTTGTACGAGCCATGAGAGGGTTGTACCGCTAAGTACATGTGAAGGGAACTCTTATCCTGGAGCATGACTTAGAAGGTCTGCTTGATCAGGAGCTCGTCATACCTAGTACATACGGTCAGAGGGTTCACTTTTTTTTTAGCGACATGATATGTATCTGATATATTCAGCATACAATGTATTCATAGCATGAGATGTTCTGAATGTATTTCAACATGGACTATATATTGTATCTTTTGAGGCGTTAGCCTATGTTCGATCTATGATATCTTTTTATTGAAGCAGATTAATGAAAATTTTTCTCAGGAGTATGCCTTTTTGTCAGTTGCCTTTTTGTGCGATGGATGAAAGCCACGATCCACACGTTGGTTCGGAATTTCAATGAACAAAGAACAAAACAACAAATCTTTAACAATAAATAAATTTTAAATAAAAATAATCATCGATAAATAAACAACAAAACAAATTTCTTTGTTAAAAAAAATCAACTAATTAAAATTAAAACTTTAAAGACATATTTTGAAAAATTAAATGTGATGAAAATTTGTTGAGTGGATTCTCTTATTTTTAGAGTTTCTTGCTCTTTGTGCATGCAGCAACAAAAAATTTATCTGCATTAACTCTCTTCACAACCCTGTGGACTTTTTCATTCTGCACAAAACCCCACAAAGCTCTACAAATCTTCTTCAGCAAAATCAACATTTCCACATGACACACTTNCATTTTCAGAGTTTCTTGCTTTTTGTGCATGCAGCAACAACAAATTTATCTGCATTAACTCTCTTCACAACCCTGTGGAATTTTTCATTCTGCACAAAACCCCACAAAGCTCTACAATCTTCTTCAACAAAATCAACATTTCCACATGACACACTTCTGCAAATTCAACACCACAAGCCCTTTGTAAATTTCAATTCTCACTTTCGGATCAGTATCTAAATTCTTATTCCTATCTTTTGAGATCGATACCTAAATTTCGACTCTCTTCCTGAGATTGATACCAAAATTTTAATTCTCATCTTCAGATTGTACCTAAATTTCGATTCCTATCTTTCGAGGTCGTTACCTAAATTTTGACTATCTTCCTAAGATTGATGCCTAAATTTCAATTCAAATTTTCAAATCAGTACCTAAATTTTGATTCCTATCTTTCGAGGTCGATACCTAAATTTTGACTCTCTTCACGGAATTGATACATAAATTTCAATTCTCTCATTTTTGAATCAGTACCTAAATTCTGATTCTCATCTATCGAGGTCGATACCTAAATTTTGACTCTCTCCCTGAGATTGATACCTAAATTTTAAATCTCTATTTTGAATTAGTACCTAAATTCTGATTCTCACTTTTCTAGGTCGATACCTAAATTTCAACTCTCTTTTTGGAATTGATATCTAAATTTTAAATCTCATTTTTGAATCAGTACCTAAATTCTGATTCTCATCTTTCGAGGTCGATACCTAAATTTTGACTCTCTCCCTGAGATTGATACCTAAATTTAAAATCTCATTTTTGAATCAGTACCTATATTCTGATACACATCTTTCGAGGTCAATACCTAAATTTCGACTCTCTTCTCAGAATTGACACCTAAATTTCAAATCTCATTTTTGGATCAGTACCTAAATTTTGATTCTCATCTTTTGAGGTCGGTACATAAATTTCAACTCTTCCTTTCTTTTTGAAACTGATACTTAAATTTCAATTCCCACCTCGGGGTCAGCACTTGCGTATTGATTCCCATCCTTTAGAAATCTCTAAAATTTTAAAACTCGAAATCCACTCTCCAATCCCCAGCGAGAGTCCCTACTTCTGGACATGATCAAATATTCCTCTGCCAGTATCCCGGCGGAAATAAAAAAAAACACACACACACAACTCTACACGTACTTCCAGGTTTGTTGACTTAGGAGTTTGTATTGATTTTTTTTTATCTTGTCGGTCAACGCCAATACACGCGGTGTGCTTACCCAGCACACCACACCTATTGGGGGTCCATTTATTGACCTCACTTTTGGTTGAGGCTTAGTTTTTTCTCTTTAATAGCCTAAGCTCTAGCCATCTGATTTCCTATTGATCATTCTTAGAAGGCTAGACAAGGAGCCCTCACCATTAGAAATTTCAANCTCGTCGGACATTATAGAATTTTGAAACCAAGATTAGCAGAATACCATCAGTACACGATGAAGCTCCTGGAGATTATTCCTGATTTAACTTTCTATTGGATTCCTAGGGGAGATAGTGTCCATGCTGACGCTTTAGCAAAACTTGCTAAGGAAACGACGTGTCCCTTGGAGGATTCCATTGAAGTCACAGTNTACAATATAGAATTTTGAAACCAAGATTAGCAGAATACCATCAGTACACGATAAAGCTCCTAGAGATTATTCCTGATTTAACTTTCTATCGGATTCCTAGGGAAGATAGTGCCCATGCTGACGCTTTAGCAAAACTTGCTAAGGAAACGACGTGTCCCTTGGAGGATTCCATTGAAGTCACAGTACAAGGAAGACGAGTCTTGTCTCGGATCGACTTCAAAACTCTACACAAGCTTAGAAAAGAAGAAACAGTAAATACAGTTGCAGACATCAACGAAGATTGACACAAGCCATTAATAGAATATTTGCATACTGGAAAGCTGTCAGAAGACAAGTCTGAGGTGCACCACATCACAGTAAGGGCTATGTCTTACGCCCTAATGGGAAATGTTCTCTATAGAAGATCATTTGACTAGATGTGGCTACGGTGATCGAGCAAAGCCGAAGCACAGAATATTATCAAAGAGGTACATGTCAGATTGTGTGGCGCTCACCAGTCAGGGCTGAAAATGAAGATGAAGATCAAAAGACTCGGGTATTATTGGTCAGCAAAGACGTCTGATTGTATGGATACAACCAGACGATGCCACCAATGCCAAGTGCATGGGGTGGTCTTACACCAGCCTCCGAATGTGCTACACCCAACTGTTGGGGCACAGACATAATAGGTCCGATAGACCCTCCATCTTTCAGAGGACACAAGTTTATACTTGCTGCTATAGATTACTTCTCCAAATGGGCAGAGGCAGTACCGTTACATGAGTTTACGACACAGCACATCCTTCAATTTTTTAAAAGCCAGATTTCTACCGTTCTGGAGTACCGCGAAGAATAATTTCTGATAATGGGACAGCTTTCAAAAGTACAAAGATCAACAATTTTATCAAAAGACATGGGATAGTTTGGAGATACTCTACGATTTACTATCCCAAAAAAAATGGTCTGGCTGAGGGTTTCAACCAAACACTGATACATATTTTGAAGAAAACACTAAATGAAAATAAAAGGGATTGGCACAATAAACTATTAGAAGCCTTGTGGGCCTACTGAATGACTTTTAGGACTCCCACTTAGTGTACATCTTATATACTCGTGTACGGAGCCGAGGTCGTGCTACCGCTAGAAATTCAGACACCATCTCTCAGAGTCGTCATTGCCAACCAACTCACAACGGAAGAAAGCGCAAAACTCAAACTTGAAGAACTGGAGAGTCTCGAGGGAAAATGACTAGAAGCACAACAACATTTGGAGCTTTACCAGGCGAAGATGGTACAAGCACATGACAAATTGGTCCACCCAAGGACATTCAAAGTTGGTGACCTCGTACTTGTGCTCAAAAGGCCTATTCTTGCACGCCGCAAAATAGGTGAAAATTTTGAGCTAACTTGGGATGGACCATTTTTCATTGAAAAGGTCTACACAGAAGGAGCCTACCAGTTAGTGGACTTCCAGTGTGAAAGACCCATGTTACCAATAAACGGACGATATCTGAACACTTATTACGCAACCTGATGCTGCTTGCCTTTGCTTGCTTTGAAACTTTGAAACTTTGATTGTTTTAAGGATATTTATGTGGCCAAATGTCTATGATCGGGTCCAAATTTTGTAATTAACCTCAATATATTGAAAATTTTGAGAAAAGAAATTTTAAACTTCAAGTTTTCTTCTTTCCACTTTTAAGTATAATGTTCTACTAAATTAAACAAAACTCATACATAAAATAAACAATTAATTTCACCAAAACAAACTAAAATTTACTTTAATAAATACTTTGTTTTGTTCTTGTTCATGACAAGTTTCGGCCAACTGACATTTTTTTTGTCGTCTGCAGAAAAATGTTGGGACAAAGGCTGATCTTTGCTTTCCAGGATGGCTGGAGCCTCGCACTAAATGAGGAGATGGCGCCGCTGGGCGGTACCATTGACTTCAACATGGATTTTAACCAGGTTGACATGGACTACGAAGGTCTTCTGATGGATGTAATCAGCTACAAAAAGAAAGAGGTATTGCCTTCACTACTGAGAGTGGCCACTAAAGATAATGTATCATGCAAAAGCAAGAACATGAAAATCGAGCAAGATCCGATGGAAGGGCCCAGTCGTCTGCCCTCCATTATAGCTACATCGGCAGGAGGCTTAATAGCCGCTAGTAATGAATGACTGCCAAATACTTCGCTTCGCAGGACGCAACGCATGAATGTCAGCCACAAGAAGCAGAGAGCTTTTTATGACAAGAACGCAGACGTCAAAGAGAGACAAACAACTTGCTCACCCCTATTCCCGAGGGGCATATTTATGATCCAGAACTGAAAGAAACTTTTGTTAGCTTACCCACCACGGATGAAAAACCGGGGTTTATGACAGAGTCACATACACTTTCAGTTTCATATGTCTTATGCAAGGGTTGCCCGACGTACAACGATGAAATACCAACCGGAACATCAACCACGGGTACGTTTGTAGAATGCCCAGATTGCAATGTTCTATATTTACAACGTTTTAATACATTGGAAGAGTATACTTCAAGCACCATTGGGTCTCAGACTTCAAATTTTATGATGGATGAGCCATATGTCCCGTTAGGGATAGATCAGTATGTGTCATGGAGCCCAGGGTCGTACATCCTGCTAGAGGCCGAGTCTCATGCTCCAGATCAAACATCGCCAGTTTGGGTTCCTTCCAATGCTCAAAGGGATGAACGTCCACGACAGCTGCCAACCCCTGGTATGTTAGAATACTACAAGTTAATTAAAGTAAATAAAAGAGAAGTCGATTTTTATGAAGAAGTTTAGGGAAAGTTCATCAATATACTGAAAGGCCTGGAGCTGTATTCTAGGGTTTTTTCTGAAAGTGATGAAAGAAGCATTATGGACAGTATCTTTGATTTAAGATAGAGACCAAGCGGACCTTCTCATGGAAAGAACATATTTCAAGCCAAAAAAAATGGATGAGAGAAAAGGGAAGAATCACCATCCAGTGTGGCTGTTGTTATAACTTCACAAACGACAGACAGGGGAATCCGCCTGGGATCCTCTGACACGACCAAGTGGATCCACTACCGCCAATGATAAAATGGATGATCAAAAGAATGGTCAAATGGAATATTCTACCTGCTACATGTATTCCAAATAGTTGCATTATCAATATCTATGAAGAGGGTTATTGCATTCCTTCACACATTGATCATCATGATTTTGTGAGGCCCTTCTGCACGGTCTAATTTCTGAGGAAAAGTAATATTTTATTTGGGAAAGAAATTGATATCGTCGACCCTGGTGAGTTCAGAGGTGCTGTGGAGATTCCTCTACCAGTCCATTCGGTACTCATTCTTAAAGGCAACGGTGCAGATGTTGCCAAACATTGCATTCCACGGGTACGACACCATGGATGATAGCAAAATGCCATATGGATTTTAGCCAGACCCGGAACCAGAAGGGCTACTTTTGTACGAGCCATGAGAGGGTTGTACCGCTAAGTACATGTGAAGGGAACTCTTATCCTGGAGCATGACTTAGAAGGTCTGCTTGATCAGGAGCTCGTCATACCTAGTACATACGGTCAGAGGGTTCACTTTTTTTTTAGCGACATGATATGTATCTGATATATTCAGCATACAATGTATTCATAGCATGAGATGTTCTGAATGTATTTCAACATGGACTATATATTGTATCTTTTGAGGCGTTAGCCTATGTTCGATCTATGATATCTTTTTATTGAAGCAGATTAATGAAAATTTTTCTCAGGAGTATGCCTTTTTGTCAGTTGCCTTTTTGTGCGATGGATGAAAGCCACGATCCACACGTTGGTTCGGAATTTCAATGAACAAAGAACAAAACAACAAATCTTTAACAATAAATAAATTTTAAATAAAAATAATCACCGATAAATAAACAACAAAACAAATTTCTTTGTTAAAAAAAATCAACTAATTAAAATTAAAACTTTAAAGACATATTTTGAAAAATTAAATGTGATGAAAATTTGTTGAGTGGATTCTCTCATTTTCAGAGTTTCTTGCTCTTTGTGCATGCAGCAACAACAAATTTATCTGCATTAACTCTCTTCACAACCCTGTGGACTTTTTCATTCTGCACAAAACCCCACAAAGCTCTACAAATCTTCTTCAGCAAAATCAACATTTCCACATGACACACTTCTGCAAATTCAACACCACAAGCCCTTTGTAAATTTCAATTCTCACTTTCGGATCAGTATCTAAATTCTTATTCCTATCTTTTGAGATCGATACCTAAATTTTGACTCTCTTCCTGAGATTGATACCAAAATTTTAATTCTCATCTTCAGATTGTACCTAAATTTTGATTCCTATCTTTCGAGGTCGTTACCTAAATTTTGACTCTCTTCCTAAGATTGATACCTAAATTTCAATTCAAATTTTCAAATCAGTACCTAAATTTTGATTCCTATATTTCGAGGTCGATACCTAAATTTTGACTCTCTTCACGGAATTGATACATAAATTTCAATTCTCTCATTTTTGAATCAATACCTAAATTCTGATTCTCATCTTTTGAGGTCGATACCTAAATTTTGACTCTCTCCCTGAGATTGATAGCTAAATTTTAAATCTCTATTTTGAATTAGTACCTAAATTCTGATTCTCACTTTTCTAGGTCGATACCTAAATTTCAACTCTCTTCTTGGAATTAATATCTAAATTTTAAATCTCATTTTTGAATCAGTACCTAAATTCTGATTCTCATCTTTCGAGGTCGATACCTAAATTTTGACTCTCTCCCTGAGATTGATACCTAAATTTCAAATCTCATTTTTGAATCAGTACCTATATTCTGATACACATCTTTCGAGGTCAATACCTAAATTTCGACTCTCTTCTCAGAATTGACACCTAAATTTCAAATCTCATTTTTGGATCAGTACCTAAATTTTGATTCTCATCTTTTGAGGTCGGTACATAAATTTCAACTCTTCCTTTCTTTTTGAAAGTGATTTTTAAATTTCAATTCCCACCTCGGGGTCAGCACTTGCGTATTGATTCCCATCCTTTAGAAATTTCTAAAATTTTAAAACTCGAAATCCTCTCTCCAATCCCCAGCGAGAGTCCCTACTTCTGGACATGATCAAATATTCCTCTGCCAGTATCCCAGCGGAAATAAAAAAAACACACACACACACAACTCTACACGTACTTCCAGGTCTGTTGACTTAGGAGTTTGTATTGATTTTTTTTTATCTTGTCGGTCAACGCCAATACACGCGGTGTGCTTACCCAACACACCACACCTATTGGGGGTCCATTTATTGTCCTCACTTTTGGTTGAGGTTTAGTTTTTTCTCTTTAATAGCCTAAGGTCTAGCCATCTGATTTCCTATTGATCATTCTTAGAAGGCTAGACAAGGAGCCCTCACCATTAGAAATTTCAAACTCTTCTCTACTCAACTAAAGTTCCACATATTGGTCCTAACCTCTAGCACTTAATAGATGGGGTCACTATTGGGGAAACTCAAGATGAGTCACCCTTAGGACTGTTGGACCTTAGGGTTGACCCTTGGTGTTGGTCCAAGGCTAAGGCACTTGTTTGCACTCATAATCACTCATGACCCTAAACCAATAACTTCTAGGCTTTAGCCCTTGATGCTTTTGGGAGACTTCTGTAGGTGGCTAAGATTTAGCTAAAACCACTACATAGAGGACCCAAAATGGGGTTTCCATTGATCCATGGCTTATTTATNGGCCCTTGATGCTTTTAGGAGACTTCTGTAGGTGGTTCCCTAAACCCATTAGCCCTAGGCTAAGATTTAGCTAAAACCACTACATAGAGGACCCAAAATGGGGTTTCCATTGATCCATGGCTTATTTATGGTGGTTAGCAATCCAACTCTATCAAGATACCCAACCTACCCTATTGCCCCTAAATTCCCCAAACTACCAAGATACCCTTGAGACCTCATATTTGGCCAAAATCTCCAAATCTAGCCAAAAATACCCAAACTTGTTCAAAAATCATTTCAAACACCTTGAAAACACCCAAATTACCCAAACTCCTCAAATTGGCCAAATTACCAAAATACCCCTCTTTGGCCCTAAATTCTAAAAAATCCAAAGAATCCCAAAAATTTTGAAAACCTCCCAAATATTCCCAATTTCATTTTCCTCAACTATCACATGACCCAATTTCGCCAATTTGACCATCTTTGATCAAAACCCCCAAATTGCCCTTTAAAGGGCCAAATTTCCCCAGGTTCAACTCAAATGTCCATCAATTTAATATCAATTTACCCCAAATTTCAATCCTAAACTCAAATTCACTTTTCATATGGCCAAGATAGATCAAATCCAAGCTTAATTGGCCCATGATTTGAGCCCAATTTTGGTATAGGTCAAACCCTCAATTTTGGTCACATGACCTAATCTCACCAAATTTAACCCAAAGCGTAGTTAATTGGCCCCAATTAATGTTAAAAAATCTTTATAAAATTCCAAAAGATCAAAATCAACCATCAATTGGCCTCGGTGAAGCCTCAAATCCATTTGATTTTGGCCTAAATCCAAAATTACCAAACTTAGCCTCAAATTGGCTAAGTCCCCAAATTTCACCCAAATTGGCATCCAATTCATGTTGAAAACTCTTAATAGGGTCCCTATTGACCATTTACAAAAATCAATTTGGAATTAGCCCAAGGCTAGCTCAACCTAGACCCAAGCATAGCCCAACATGACCAAATTGATTAAAATTCAAAATTCCCTCAAATTGACTCTTCAATTGAGCTCAAAACCACTTCCATCCTTCACCAAAGTTGTTTCTTATGATCAAATACACCAAATGAAACATTTATTTAGGCCAATTGACATGGCTATACTAGACCAAACCCAACATTTGGTCATTTGCACTGACTTGGACCCATGCACTAAATGTGACCTAACCACCCTAAAGCAACCAAATTAACTCCACCTCAGCCATTAGTTGACCTTAAGGATGAGCCAAAACACATCTAACCCAAGCTAGATGAGCCATGGACAAAAATTCCCCCAAATTAAGGGATCTTTTCCCAAAAATACACATGCTTAAGATATCCTTGCCAAATCAAAACACATGTGCATTAAATTGTTGTGATAGATTCCTTTGGAAGCCCTGAGCACCTAGCCACCTCCCCCTGGTCGGCCAGCCAGTCTAGTGGCCAAAAAATGTCCAAACTGAGAGCCACCCCCATGGAGCTTCACCCAAATCAAACCTAGAGGCCAGCCCAGCCAAATTGAATTGTAGAGCTCCGCTGCACTCCACCTAAGCACCACATTACACCCCCTAATTGGCCATGACAGCCACCATAACCCCATTTTTTTTAATACGATACCTCCATGGCTGTTAAAATAACTGCTAAAAATTTCTTAGAGAGAGCCTCTCAAACTTCTCAAGAAGCTTCTCTGAGATCCCCTCAGTGTAATCCAACCCTCCTTCCCCACTAAATTCCACTGTGGAAGCTTAATTTTGAGCTCAAACCTCTGCCCAAAACCAGGACAGAACTCATTACACCTCCACACTCCACCAAACTCAAATTAACTCTACCCATACCTTCACATCAGTGAAAGAAGCAAAAGCCCCATCAAATTACCCTCTCACACAGCCTCCACCATAGCTCTGGACCAACACCAAAAATCAAGCTTGGTTGAATTCATATCTAGGCCTTACACCAAGACAAGAGGCTTAATCCCTAGCCTTCTTAGACCCCAACAAATGTGCCAAGACCCTATGATTGTAGAATCACTTCTCATAGCAAAGGTATAAAACTTCTCTCCCTCCCGAGCCTATTTTGATTCTCCATTTGATTAGGCTTAATTTAATTGCATGATTATCATATGGATGTGTTTGCCTCACTTAGATGAGTCCATATGATCAAACCTAAAGTGATTTGTTTGAGTTAAGGCTGAGATCTTAGGTTTTTAGTGTGGACGATCACATGATCACTCTATCGGGGACGATGACGGGGAGCCGTTTGATCAAGCGTGTATCGAATGAACGGCCAAGATGAAGTTGGACAATGCTTCTTTACACAAATAACAGGACATGTGGCTGCTGGCGTGGACAGTGGCATCAAATGGGAGCATGTCGCGTGGAGTTTTGGAGCCGTCGTAGGTTGACGAGGCATCGCATGGATAAGTAGAAAAGTAGGGTTTTTTTATTTATTTAAACTCCCTTTACTTCAAAAATCCATAACTTTGTGTAGAAAAATCACAAAAATAAAATAAAAATACCATCTTGCTCAGTGAATAGAGGAGAATAATGTGGAAATAATTTTAAGTCCATGTGATGCATATTTTGTTTTTAATTAATTAAACATTGATTTGAATCTTTTGATTCTCCATGCATGTAGACTTATCATCATAGCTTGAATTTTTGGAATAATGTAGCCTCTGTCAAGGAGAACATTCTCTGATTTTTCCAAAGTCAGAGGAGGTCCTTAGACAGAGGATCACATTTTTCAAGTTTATGTGCATTATTTGCTTAAAATAATCATGAAAATTAGCATGTTGATTAGAAAATTCCAAGAAAATTTTGGAAGGTCCACCATGACAAGAGGAGCTTTTGGAAATAATTTCATGGGTCAAGTCATTTAAAATGTACTTAATTTTCATAAACTCTAAATCAATAAGGAAATTAATTTTGAAACATACAAAAATTTAAATGACTTGATTTTTTGATCTCCACTATTATTTATGATCTAGAGAACTCACCATAAAAATTTCAAAATATTTTGAGTTCATTTGATAACTTAAGTTGATTTTTTAAAATAAACATCATTTTTGGCATTAAAATGATTTTTTAAAAATCAAAATATAACTCAAAAATTTATAAAAACTTAATTTTTGAGTTCTCTGTGATCAGAGGTATTTTCTAAAAATAAAATGATATTCAAAATAAAAACTTCATTTTTAGCCTATTTTTAAATATCTAAAATAATTAAAAATCCATAAAAGTCACAATGATTTTTAAAGGCCAAAAATGGGTTTTCATTAAGAATAATTCCAATAAATCAAATAAAATTCAAAAAAATATAAAATCTTCTTCCCTAATTTTCCTAACTTTAGGGAGACTTTTCAAAAATATAAGACTTAATTTTCCCCTTTTAAAATATTTTGTATTTAATAAATACCCCAGAACTTAAAATAATTCTTAAAATTCAGATAAAATTTAAAAAGTCATGAAATTTAGTCTAAATGCTTCTCTACTCTAGGGTTACCTCCAGTAAAAATTTCAAGGGATAAAGAGTCACCTGTGTCAAGTTTGGAATTTTCTTTGAAAAATCCTATTTTTGCATGAAAATAATTATATAAATAAATTAAATTTTGAAAACTCACATTTTCTCCTCTGATGTCTTAATTGACCCATGAATGAGGTAGGATAAAAATTTCAAAGTCATTTGAACTGAATTTGACATATTATGAAGTGTTAGAGACTTAGGGGCAAATGTGTAATTTTGGAAAATTAGCCTTAATTAACATTTAGGCTTAATTTAAGGAGGAAAATTAGTAATCTCTGATCTTAATTTGGATATTTGAAACACAAGGGGATAATTGGTAGAAACTAACCTCACTCTCTTAATTGAAAAGATAAGTTAATAAATTTCTAAATTGTTAAAATTTAGGAAGTTTATTAAAATAAAATGAACCCAGGACTTAGGGGTATGACTTTTGAAGTCAATAATTAATCAATTTAATACCCCTATTTTGATTTTTAAATAAAATTAAAATCATGAATCATGACCACCTAAAGCCTAACCTTTTCAAAAATAATTAAGACACTCACCTAGGTCTTAAGGGCTTAGTAGGGACTTAGCCTAAATCGAGTTTCAATTAAATGAGGATTAGAAAAGTAAATATCATTAAAAATTAAAGCATCTTTCAAACACTACAAGCCCAATTAGGGTTCAAATTTGGCTAAGTGTTCCAACAACACTAACTTGCCTCTTTAAGGGTCTTCACCCACATAATTCTTAAATTGAATCACAAGTGATAAGTACCCTTTTCTTAGGGATAATTGAGACATCAGTGCTCACTGACCATTAAGGGTTTTTATGGGATGAATTATTAAGCAACATAATAAAGTTTAAAAGAACTCAGGATTTTCCACTAGGCAGCGAGAGAGTAGCACAGATCTGTTTTTTTCTCTAGATCTGTTGGATATCTTGAAGATCTACTAAACTTAATATGTTTTGCTTGACAAAATCATCCTTAATTAAATTCCTAAGGACCCACCAAGATATGACATACGGTTAGGGAAACTACCAAAACCTTACTTTTTGCCTCTATATAAATTGCCCTGACATGCATTTTAAGTTTCAGGTGGTGGAACGAGAAGACTCGACAGGTACGCTTTTATAGTTTTCAGTGTTGTCTTTCTTGTACTTCTATGCTATACTTTTGTGCTTATACAAATTTGCATTGAAAACTAAGACTATCAGGATAGCCAAAAAACCAAAACAAAAACTAATATTAAAATTAACCAAGATAAAATTCACCGCCATAATATTCAAAATATAAAACAACTCAAAATTTAATCACAAACGCACACAATACTACAATTAAAACTAAATTAAGATGTCTCTTTCAGATGATCGGGAATCCCTCGAAGGAGGTAANACAGATACGCTTTTATAGTTTTCAGTGTTGTCTTTCTTGTACTTCTATGCTATACTTTTGTGCTTATGCAAATTTGCATTGAAAACTAAGACTATCACGATAGCCAAAAAACCAAAACAAAAACTAAAATTAAAATTAACCAAGATAAAATTCACCACCATAATATTCAAAATATAAAACAACTCAAAATTTAATAACAAACAACACACAATACTACAATTAAAACTAAATTAAGATGTCTCTTTCAGATGATCGGGAATCCCTCGAAGGAGGTAACCTACGATTTCTAACGACGCTTCCCACGGTCTAAATGAAATTATGGAACTCATTAAGTTGAGTTTAGTTAGTTTAATTAGACTAAGTGAATCCAATAGAAAATAGTGGTACCGGAACGAGGGAACCGTAGGATCCAAACAAGTGTCGCTCTAATCAAATTTAATATGCCCCCATAAAATTTAAAGAACTTCATCCATAGGGCAACCTAATTTAACATTATAACTTGACATACTAGAAAACTCAAACTCGTCGCAGCAGGGAGCTTGGAGCTAGCATGGTGGGCAGTACGACCATCTTCAACAGCAAAACCCGTCTTCCCCAGCTAAACTAATCTTCCTTCCTTAGACTTAAACAACAAAGCCATAGGACCTCAAGGTTTCTTGCTTATGCAACGTAAATCCTCACCTTATCTATAGGCTTTTGTATAGCCCTATGATACAATATAAGCCCAAACTCGTCTTA
>JXCR01082350.1:307668-321806 GCA_002079205.1 Phalaenopsis hybrid cultivar
ATTTTTATCGAGAGTCTTCTTAGGTGACTTTGGTCATTTAAGATGTAATTAACTATAGGGGCTTGCCCTTATAGGAAGCATGTCCGAACCCAGCTTAATATAAACCCCATTTAATCATTTATATTAAATAGGGGAACTTGTCAACAAATATAAAGGTTTCGCAAACCAAATAGATGTCATATATTCCTTAGTTTATTTGATCAAGCCTCATCCCCAAGTCTTGTGTTTATCCTTTGGGATAGATATAGAATTTGAGGTACAGTGCTCTTTCATTTAAACTACGAAAATATGGGGTCAGTTTGGTTTCATATATTTTCTAAAACTAAATATATATGTAAACTAAAATGTTCTTTCAAAGTGGGCGACGGGATTTTGATTCCAGTTACTTATAGCTTCTTATGGGCAACTCCTCAACACAAAATAGTGCCGACATTTGTTTCACCATTTCTCAGAGTAAGGAGGAAGATAAAGGAATCTACTCAAACTTCATGAGAAATATATAACAAAACATAAATTTCATATATAAAAGNAAGGATGTTTTCTTAAATTTGAATTCTTTGTCAAAAAAAAATTGTTTAGTTTTCGTAATTTTACTTTCAAAAGTTTAGCAATTAGTTTAATTAACTTTGTCTTTTTAATGCATTTTATTTAGCGTTCACTCTATTACATTATATTCAAATTTAACACTTAACTTTTGAAGTTTACAGTTGTAGTTTACATTATAATCTTAAGAATTTACTAATAGGCATTTATAACTTCACTGTGGGATCGATATCTAGGACTCCATTAGATTCATTTATTACTTGAGCGATACGTATACTTGCATTAATTTTAGGTGATTTTACAGTTTAAAGCTTTTTAAAATATAAAACTATTTTCATTAAAGTTATTTTTGCTGGGATTAATTTGCATATTTACCATTGTATCTGCCGTGTATATATTGTAATATTAAAAGATATTTGCAAAATTGACACACTAAATCCTCCCCACATCAAGTTTTTGGCACCGTTTCCATGAAAGTAACGGAAAGTAGTGGTAAGCTATTTTATAACTTGAATTATTTTTATTTTAAAACTTAAAAAAAGGGTTTGTAGTTTAGTTTGAATATTTTCATATTTTAGTGTGTGTTTATTTTAAATACTTATTGTGTTTGTTTATGCATAGTGTGAGATTTGAATATTAAGTGCCTTACGATTTTGAGTTAGAAAGAACTATTAGAAAAATTTGAAAACAACAAATAAAGATAGATCATATTAGCAAAATGGGTTGCAATTTGAGTAATGCTGGAAATGAAATTGAACATCATCAGGGACCTTTAAGAAATTATGATAATCCTACAACAAATGAAATTCATTTGAGTATACAAAACCCTATTGTAGCTATCAATTCATTTGAGCTTAAACCTGCTATTATCCAAATGGTATAAAATAATCAGTTTGGGGGAACACCAATTGAAGAGCCTAATTTACACCTTGTTAGTTATCTAGAAATGTGTGCAACTTTTAAATATGATGGAGTGTCGAATGATGCCGTTAGACTTAGAATTTTTTTATTTTTCACTAAGGGATAAAGTTAAAATGTGGTTAAACTTGTTAGCACCTGGACTATCAAAACTTGGGGAGACTTATCACAAAAAAATTTATCTAAATATTTTCCACCTTAAAAAACTGCTAAGCTTAGAAACAATATTACATTTTTTTGTCTATTTGAAGGAGAATCAATTTATGAAGCCTGGGAAAGATTAAAAGATCTCCTTAGGAAGTGTCCACACCATGCGTTGCTAGATTGGTTAATAATTCAAAATTTTTATAATGGATTGGTTGGATCTCTTAGATCGATAATTGATACTATTGCTGGTGGATCATTAATTTCAAACCCATTCGATGAAGCATATTCTTTAATTGAAGAGATGACTACTAATAATTTTTAATGACCCTCTGAAAAGGTAAATCCAAAAAGAGTAGCTAGTATTCATGATTCTGATGCAATATCTATGTTGGCTGCTAAAATAGCTAATATATCAAAGAAGATAGATCAATATGGAATGAATTATTCTAAAAAATCACTTGTGCTTGAGGAAAACTCATTGGGACAAATGATAGAATCTCAATCTTCTTAAGGGATCTTAAATGTAATAAATAATCATTCTAATAATCTTTATGTCAATTATTATAGTTCTGGTTGGAAGAATTATCCAAATTTTAGTTGGAGTAACAATAACCCCAATGTTGCAAATCAGCAATGGGGAAACAACACTGCAAACCTATTGAGAAACTCCAACAATCAAAGAAATCCAACTTATAATCCTTATTACCCTCTAGGTTTTAATAATTGCAGAGTAAGCAGAAAAATTTGTTAATGGAAGAATTGATATTGCAAATGGGAAACCAATTACAAAGTCAAGGAGCTGCAATTAGAAACATGGAAAATCAATTTGAATGTATTGCTACTGCACTTAACAATAGACATCCAGGAACGTTGCCTAGTAGTGTTGATGTAAATCCTAAAGATTATAAAAAAGAGCAAATTAAGGCTATTCAATCGAGAAGTGGAAAAGAATTAGAAAACATTGTTCAAAAAGAAGTGAAAGTTGAAGTTGAAAGGTGGAAAATGAAAAATCTAGTGAAGATTCTTATTTTGAGTCAGAATGTCCTATTAAACCAATGAAAATCACTGTAGAAAGACCACCACCTCCATTTCCTCAAAGATTGAAGCAGAAAAATGGAGATAATCAATTTTTAAAATTTTTGGAGATATTGAGGAAATTAACGATAAACATTCCATTTGTTAAAGCCTTGGAAAAAATGCCAAGCTATGTAAAGTTCATGAAGGATATACTTAATACAAAAATGAAGTTTGTAGATAATAAGACTGTTGCACTTAGTGAAGAGTGTAGAGCTATAATTCAAAAGAAGCTTCTTGAAAAACTTAAAGATCATGGAAGTTTTACAATTACTTGTACTATTGGCAAAAGACTTTTTGGAAAAGCTTTATGTGATTTAGGAGCCAGTATTAATCTTATGCTTTTATCAATTTTTAGAAGCTTGGGTTTAGAAGATATTTCACCTACAACTATAACTCTTAAGTTAGCTGAATGTTTGATTACCTATCCTAAAGTAGTTATAAAATATGTTTTGGTAAAAGTTGATAAATTTTTCTTTCCTGGGGATTTTATTGATTATATATGGAGGAAGATAAAAAAATTTATATCATTTTAGGAAGACCATTTCTTGCCACTGGAAGAGCTTTTATAGATGTGAAGAAAGGAGAACTAACTATGAGAGCTAATGATCAAGAGGTTACATTTTACATTTAACCTACAAAAGAGCAAGATATTGAATGCTTTAGAATGGATATTAATGAATATTGCAAGAAGACATTCAAAAAAGAATTTGAAATGGAATATTTGGAATATCAAGATGAGGATAAAATTCAAGATGAATCTACGAAAGTGAGTAAAGAAAATTTGGATTATGTTAAGAAAAAAATTTGAGATTTTAGACCACCGAAAGTAATAAGAATTTAATTTCATCTTTTGAGAAATCACCTGAACTAGACCTGAAAACACTTCCTACACATTTGAAGTATGCATTTTTGGGAGATTTATCTACATTACCTGTTATAATAACCTCAGAATTAACTGATACGCAAGAATAATAGTTGTTGGAAACTTTGAGAAGATATAAGAAAGCCTTTAGATGAACATTAACTGATATTAAAGGAATCAATCATTCAATTTGTATGCATAGATTTTTTTTGGAAGATCAACATGAACCAAGAGCTGATCCTCAAAGGAGATTGAATCCTATGATAAAAGAAGTTGTTAATAAAGAGATTTTAAAATGGTTAGATGCTGGAATAATATATCATATTTCGGACAGTGTTTGGGTGAGTCCAATTCATTATTTTTCAAAGAAACAATGTGTGTCTGTAGTGACAAATAAGAATAATGAATTAATACCAACAAGACAAGTCACTGGATGATGAATTTGCATAGATTATAGAAAATTAAATTCTGCTACCAGGAAAAATCATTTTCCTTTACCATTTTTGGATCAGATGTTGAATAGACCAGCTGAGCACAAATATTTTTATTTTGTATATGGATATACTGGTTATTATCAAATATCTATTGCTTCAGAGGATCAAGAGAAAACAAAATTTACTAGTCCTTATAGAACTTTTACTTCTCGGTGAAAGCCCTTCGGATTATTGATCCTGGTTGAATATATTTGTGTAAAATTTATAAAGTTGACTCCGCTTTATAACGGTTGAAAAAACTTGATGTGTTATTTTAGTAATAATAACATTGGGCTCTTAAGATTGAGATTTTACGCAAGTATACGTATCATTATCAAGTAATATAAGACTTTCTGTTTAAGTCCCAAATATCGATCCCACGGTGAAGGTTTAAATTTGAACTGATAAACTTACTAAGAAATTTACAGAAATCAAAAGAAATTATTGTCATTAATTCTGAATGTTTAAAATACTATCAAAGCTAAATTATTTACTATTAGCAGAATTTAAAAGTAGGTTTTAGAATTAATAACTACTAAACTATGTTTATGTGATGAAGTTTTCTAAAATGAAAAAGCATCTTTCCCACTATTATTTACTATTAGCAGAATTTAGATATGTATTATGCCAAATAGGAGCAATTTTAATTCTCTACCCTGATTCAGTGTTATAGAAAATCATTAGCTAATCTTAGGTTTAGTACCCTAAATCCGTGGCTAGGCTAGGAGGATATTAGCTCACACTTCCCTTCCCTTGAAGGCTAACTCTCACTTTAATTTTTAAACACTAAGATCAGATTGAGGATTTTTAGTCTATCACCGTAGAAATCTCCAATTCTACACCCAATAAAGTATATTTCCTTATTTATTTGCACTTAATTCCATGAACGAAATACTCCTTCATGGACTTAAATGTGATTCTCGCTCTGTTATAAAACTCATACTCCATTTCCCGGATCATATGTTTCACAACATATTTTAATAATTCAATTGGCTAGATCAAAAAGTAAATTAAGTGCGGAGTTGAAAAACCATCAAAATTTATTTTAAATTTTAACATTGGCACATCCACATTATCTCTTCATTTCACCATATCTCAGGGTAGGGAGAAAGATAAAGGAATCTACTCATACTTCATGAGAAAGATACAACAAAACACAAATTTCATATAAAAAAGAAAGTTTATGCAATAATAATAAACAAATTACACTTATCTGAAACTCTTTCTCAAAGCAAATCCTTTGTAGCCTCTCTTAGGAAATGTACAAAGAAGAAATCTCTCACTTCTCTTCCTTTCCGACATTTCTTAGAAAATAATTCACACTTAAACTCACCACAAGAACTCAAAACTATAAAAACAATAACCAACTAATGGTATGGAATGTAGGTGTGTAAAGAGAAAAATTGAAATGAATGGAAGAAGTTGAAATGGTGTGTGTGTGGGGGGGGGGGGGTTGATCAAATTTTGGCNTGTGAAGAGGAAAATTGAAAATGAGTGGAAGAAGTTGAAATGGTGCGAAGGGGGGAATTTATGATCAAATTTTGGCCCTAAATAGAGCCTAGGTCGGTTCTCCAATAGGTGCATCCAAAAACTCTTCAAAAAGCATCAATATTTATCAAATCTTCTAGAAACAGGCTTTGTGTTGACACTGGTGCCGTCGGTGCCAATCCTAGTATCGTCGGCGCCATAGGCCATCTGTTTAATTCCTTTGTCTTTGTCAAACGGTGCCATCGACACCCAGTCTTGTGTGTTGGTGCTGAACAAATTCTTAATTTCTCAATTTTTTCTCCAAATTCAATCATTTTTTCTTCCTTTTTGCTCCAAGTCCTCAATATCAACAACATACAATAAAACATAGAAAATACCTTCTGTTAAAGTGCAATATCACAAAAAATGAGTAGAAAATATGGGTCTAAAAATGCATATATTTTTTGTGTATCAGCCACCCTAGACCGATCCCCGTAACTCTTGGGTTGGATCAGTAGTCCCTGGTCAGTCACCCATCCTTTTGGGTTGGATTGATTACTTTAGATCAATCCACTCTCTCCTTTGGTCTAACCGGCTACCATGGCCCAGTAGATAGATCTCTTGAATGTTTGTATGCTTTTGCATCATATTGTGTGCTTACCTTCTTGCATGTTGCATCTTGCATGTGTTAGCTAGTTTAAACATTATCATTCAATTGTGTTGCACCTTTTTGGGTCAATACCTCCATGACATACCTATTTTTTTTTGTTGTTGTTTCCACGGCACGCCCATGTCTAGGTCACTGCCTCTATAGCATACCCATCTTTCAGGCCCCTGCCTCTATAGAACGCCCACCCATTTGGGTCACTGCCTCCTTGGCAAACCCATTTGTCAAGACACTGCCTCCACTGCATGTCCACCCTGTTAGGTCACTACCTCCACAGTACACTCTTCTTTTTGGTCCTTGCCTCCACAGAATGACCACCCTTTTGGGTGACTACCGTCACGGCACACCCACCTTGTCGGGTCACGGACTTTGATCCACCTTAAAATTATTTATTTTTTGTGCATATTTTATGATCATTTTATGCATATTTTTAGTGATATTTCACTTTAAAAAAAAAGATAATTTGTATGTTTTTGGTTTTAGGAACATGGATTAGACATTTGGAGAAAATGAGGGGAAAATGAGCAAAAAATGGAGCAAATTTTGTATGGCACAATAGTGCCGCCCCCTGATGCTATAGCGCTACAGATCCAAGCAAAGGGCATTACAATGCCCTGACTGGCCCTATAGCGCGAGTAACTTCCCTTCTAAAATATCCATTGAATTTAGCCAAACTTTGAACGAGTGTTTGAAGTAACCCTTGGTTATTTTTGGAGATCTATTAATATTGATTAAAAAGAGGACTTTTTGTCATTATTTGAAGGCTTTAGGAAGTCCTAATTTTTGTGTTTTAGTGTGAGTTTGAGTTTTATTTGTGCTGTAAGAGTATGAGTTTGAAAATTTCTTCAAGGAGACTCTAGAATTTATTTAGGGGAGAAGACACAAGGTACTTTGTATCTGTGTTTAAGTTTTTGTTTCTAAAGTTTGGTGTTTTTTCTTTATCCTCCATGAATTATGAGTAGTTCCCTTTCTTTCTCCTTGCTCTTGGGAATTAATCTTGTGGGATGAGAATAATTTAAAGATTTCTTTTTATTTTTAGAAATTATGATGAAATTTTTGCCGATTCTTCTTTGACTTTACCAATTGGACACTTGTGAGGTTAAAATATATTTTGAAACATAGAGACCTGGGAGAGTTATAATTTCATGCATATAGTCAGTGCCACACTTGATTCTGGGCAGAGCTGTTGCGATTACCTAAGAGGAAGTGCAAATAAATANCAAAAGTGTCCAAATTCTTTGAATCTTCTAGAAACAGGCCCTGCACCGACACTGACGGTGCCAGAGGCCATCTATTTAATTCCTTCTTCTCTGTCAAACGGCATCGTCGGCGCCCATTTTGGCCTCATCAGCACAGAACAGATTTTTAAATTTTCCATTTTGACTCCAAATTTCATCATTTTTGCTCCAAGTCCTCAAAATTAACAAACTGCAATAAAACATAAAAATACCTTCAATTAAAGTGCAATATCACCAAAAATGAGTATAAAATATGGGTCTAAAAATGCATTGTGTATCAATTATGTAATGCACTTGCAACATTTCAAAAATGTATGATGTCAATTTTTAATGATTTAATTGAAAAATGGATTTTAGTTTTGATGAACAATTTTCCAGTATTTGGAACTTCATTTGAAACATGTCTAAATTATTTAAAAAAAGTTCTTGAACGATGTGAAAATACTTATCTCGTATTAAACTTAGAAAAATGTCAATTTATGGTTGCAAGAGAAATTGTGCTTGATCATAAAATTTCAAAAAACGGCATGAAAGTAGATCATGCAAAAATTCAGGTTATAACAAACCTACCTCCGCCTACTACTTTAAGAGGAGTTAGGAGTTTTTTAGGACATGCTAGATTTTACAGGAGATATATTAAAGAGTTTTCAAAAATTACAAAGCCTTTATGCGAACTTCTGGAAAAAGATACAAAATTTGACTTTAACCATGATTGCCTTAGAGCCTTGAAACTTTAAGAGAAATTTAGTCATTGCTCTTATAATTGTTTCACCTGATTGGGATAAACCTTTTGAATTAATGTGTGATGCTAGTAATTATGCAATTGAAGCTGTTTTAGGGCAGAGATATGGTAAGATTTTTAAAGTTATATATTATGCTAGTAAGACTCTTAATGATGCTCAAATTAACTATACCACTACTGAAAGAGATTTATTAGTTATTTTTTATGCTTTTGATAAGTTTAGGTCATATCTGATTGGAGTTAAATGTGTTGTGCATACTGACCACTCTGCTATTAAATATTTAATGCAAAAGAAGGATGCAAAACTAAGATTAATTAGATAGATACTTCTGATGCAAGAGTTTAATTTTTTAGTAGTCGATATGAAAGAGACTGATTATCAAATTGCTGATCATCTATCTAAGCTAGAACATGAAGAAATTATTGATTTAGAAAAAGAAATTAATGAAACTTTTCCTGATGAATGATTTTATGTTGTAAAGGGATGAGAAATATTGTGGTATGCTGATATTGTAAATTATATTGTTAGTGGTATTTCTGAATTTGGAGGTCATTTTGGGGATGATAAAACTGTTCATAAATTTTTACATCCTAGATTTTATTTGCCTACTCTATTTAGAAAATGTTTATATATATATATATATATATATATAAACATGTGATCGGTGTCAGAGAGTAAGTAATATTTGAAAAGGAATGAAATGCCTCTAAATTTTAATTTGGAAATTGAAATTTTTAATGCATGGGAATTGAATTTTATGGGACCATTTATACTTCATTTGGAAATGTTTATATATTGATTGAAGCAGATTATGTTTCAAAATATATAGAAGCAATCAATTTACATCGATGTGATGCTCGAAATATTGCAAAATTTTAATTAAATATATTTTTACAAGATATGGAATGTTGAGAGTAATTATTACAGATGAAAGATCTCATAGGAATGCAACAATTGCAGGCTTATTGGAAAAATATAATATAATGCATAAAATTGCAACTGTTTATCATCCCCAGACTAGTTGTTTGAGAGAAGTATCTAATCGTGAAATTAAAAGAATTTTGGAAAAAAGTATGAATCCTAATAAAATGGATTGGTCTGCTAGATTAGATACTGCATTATGAGCATATAAGACAACTTATAAGACACATATAAGAATTTCTCCATATAGATTAATTTTTGGGAAGACTTATCACTTACCAGTAGAATTGAAGCATAAAGCTTATTGAGCTATTAAGGAATTCAATTTCAATTTGAAAGATTCTGGTGAGAAAAGATTATTGCAATTTAATGAGCTTAAAGAAATTAGGAATGAATCTTACGATAATGCTCAAATTTATAAGGAAATAATGAAATAATGACATGATTAGAAGATAATAAAAAAGGAATTTGAGCTTGGATAGGAAGTTTTATCATACAATACAAGATCGAAATTATTTCCTGGAAAACTGAAGTCTATGTGGAAATGGTCATTATGAAATGTAAAAGTCTATCCTATGGAGCTGTAAATATTGAAGAACCTAACACTGAAAGGATTTTTAAAGTGAATTAGCACAGATTGAAACCATATTTTGATGGTCAAAGACTAGTTTTTAAAGAGACTGTGATGTTGGGTCACCAGTTTTTAAAGCGCTTTGTAGGAGGCAACCCATATTTATCGTTGTTTAATTTGTTTTTATGTTCTTTTTTGGAATATTTTACATATATTAATACATTTGTGCTTCTATATATTCCGTGTATATGAGAAATTTGACATTGTGAAAATATTTAAAAACATCTTTATTTATCTAATTATATGGAAAAATTGAGAATTCATTGCATCGAAATCGAAATGGCAAAATTTTTGGAACTGGCGCATGATGCGCCATATTCCAGAGAGCTAGCGCAAGATGCGCCAGAATCGGCGCATGAAGCACCGCAACGACGAAAATGACTTAAAACATTTCCAATGATGGTTTTTGGCAGTTTTTGGGCTCTTCTCCTAGTAACTCCCAAAAGGTGATTCTAAAGTCAATTTTAGGAGGGAAAACGAGGGAAGAGTCACTAATTTTCAATTCCAATGGCGTCCCACTCTAAAAATTCCACTAGATTTAGATTTTTGAACCAGAGAAAGTTCGTCAAATTTAATGCGCAAAAGTTACATGATCGTGTTCTTGTGAAGAAGAGGCTAATCAAAGAAAGGGAGCTTGTGAATCGAGGATTCAACGCACCAAATACTCAAGTAGAAGAAATTATCATGCAGAGACGCTAAGAAGTGCTTTGCTACACTGCTACACCATAGTTATCCCTGTGTGAAATAATTTTATGCAAGTCTTCATGGAATCAACAAAGGAATTATCTATGTGTGAAACAGGTTTGTGCAGTTCACTCCTTCTAGAATAAACAAGATGATTATGATTGAAAATGTGCCTATTTGCCACTATGTAAAATTTACCCCTACGAGAGATTATATGAATGAACTCTATCGATATCTTATGGATGAAGATGCAAATTGAGAGGCCAGAGATGGAAATGTAAGTTTTTCTTCATCATTGTTAATTCCTATTTCTAAAGCGTGGCATTTCTTTATTGCATTGAAATTACTTCCCACTATGAAAATCAGTAAGGTAACTAAGGAGAGTGCTATTCTAAGCTACTATATTCAAACTGGAAAACCTGTTAATATTGAAGAAATAATTGTTAAAATTGATTTTGGGTTTGATTGTCAATGGATATGTAACTGGATTGGGGCATCCACCCACTATTTTCCTACTATGCAGGCAATCACAAGTAACTTATGAGAGTTGGGAACTTTGAGACCTCCTTAGTGTAATCCAACCATCACATTGCCCTGAATCCCCTTGCCGGAGCCCAATTTTTGCGCTTAAAACCTTGCTGGAGACAGGACAGAGCTCCACACACCTCTACACTCCACCAAAACCAAATTAAACTTACCCACACCTTCAACACAGTGAGAGGAGGAAAAGCCCTATCAAATCCCCCTTCTACAGAGCCTCTAGCATAGCTCAAGGCCAGCATCTAAAATTCACTTTGGTCGAAATCCTATCTAATCTTTGCACCATAGCCAGAGGCTTAATCCCTAGCCTCCTTGGACCCTAACGAACGTGCCAATCATCTCTGATCAAAGCTTCACTTCTCAGAGCCAAGGTATTGATCTACTTTTCCTCTCTAGCCTATTTTGATTCTCCATTTGGTTAGGCTTAATTTAATTGCATGATTACAATATGGATATGTTCGTCTCACTTAGACAAGTCCATAGGATCAAAATCAAAGCAATTTGGTTGAGTCTAGACCGAGATCTTAGAGTTTTAGTGTGGACAGTCACGAGATCAATCTATCAGGGATGATGATGGGGAGCCATCCGATCGTGCGTTTATCTCATCAATGGATGAGATCGAGTCGAACAACGCTTCCTTACATGAACCGCGGGCCAAGCCAGCAGCTTTCGTGGACGACAGCTTCGAATGGGAGCACACCACATGGAGTTTCAGAGCTGCCTAGGATACAGTCAATGCCACACGTTTAAAAAGAAAAATAGGGATTTTCTTATTTAAATAAATAGCCCTAACTTTAAAAATTCATATCTTGGTGTAGAAAAATAAAAAAAATAAAATAAAAATACTCTCTTGCTCAGTGAATAGAGGAGAATANTAAGGATCATGTAGAGCAATGACAATGGGAGATTTAAAGATAAGAAGATGGTGCGTAAGGATGCTCAAACATATTTCAATGGATTTTTTGCATTGAGTTTGGATAGACTTAAGGAAAAATTTGGGAATATTGAAGGTGAGAACTCTCAATTACACACTAAACTTGAAAACTTTTTCCTCCAATATGAACATTTGGATTGGCATTTGAAACTCCAATTCAACAATTTGACATGTTTTCAAGATTGTCAAGTGACAATGTATAGCACAAACAAGTGGATAGATGAGAAATTCTCTTCAAAATTTCCTCACGCTCCTTTCTATCATTCCTAAGATCAAAATCATTTGGTGAGCGAGTAAGATAATGGCACCTCTGATCACAACTTGGTCTAAAGTGATTCCNCAATAGGAATCATGGACTCCCAAGGTAATAAAACTTTTTCCCAACTTTCATATGGAACTTGAGATTGACTGCAAAGAAGGAAAATTGTGGAAGGATGCCCAAGTCCATAAATTGGCCCATTCATAATAATATCCATAACAGATTTAAATTTAATAGATCCTATATCAATGGATTTTTCCATTTGAATGAAATAATTCAAAATAGCACTTTCTTTGGTGACTCTACTAATCTTCATGGTAGGGAGTAATTTTCAGAAATGAAGAAATGTCACTGCTTTGATATTGGATTAAGCAATGAAGCAGAGAAACTAACATATCCCTCATCTCGCATTTCAAAAATATCACTTTCATCCGTCAGAAAATTATAGGCATCTTGCATTAAATCTCTGGTAGGGATAAAATTTGTATAATGACATATTGGAACACTTTCTATCATAAACAACTCATTGATTTGCACAAGAGTAAATGGTACAGCCTTACCTCATACGAAGACAACTCCTTGGGTAATTCCATGTAAGTTGGCATAGAATTCCTTCACTATTGGTACAACAACTCCAGCAGTAGTGTAGCATAGAACTTCTCATCGTCTTTGTACAATGATTTTATCAATCAGAGAACTTGGATTAATCAATCCGTGATAGACAAAACCTCTCTCCTTGATAAGCCTCTTCTTGTAATACCTTTATTGTATAATATTTGTGCGTCAAAATTGATAAACTTTCTTCTATTAAAACCTCCATACCTGGAAGTATTTCTGGAATTGGAGGCCATGGAATTTAAAAATAGGAAGTTTTCTAGTCATCCAAGGCAGTTTTAAGGACTTTCAAAACACCTCTCGGCGGTTATTTCGGAGCGAAATCCCGCCAAAGTCCATCAAAATTTGTCCTAAACCGTCCAACTGCTATCGGCGTCGTTGATGCTCCCGATGGCGCTGTCGATGCTATGGTCTGTCAGCGGGCGCCGTCTGCACCCATGTTTGCGCCAGGGCCAAAATTGCATCTTTTCATGTTTTCGTTCTATTCAATTCCAAATTTTCCTCTAATACTAATATTTGTCTTAATTTATAATATATGAATTTGTGTAGGATTATTATCTATTAATATATAAACACTTATCGAACAAAATAGTAATATAATATAATTGTCTTGCTTACATCAGAAAGCTGATCATATGGAATGACTTTCCAAACATCTTAAAAATTAACCAAAGCAAGGATCAGAATTGCAGAAAAGTTATTAAGATTTATTGGGAGAAACCTCAATACCCTCACGTAAAAGTCAATACTGATGGAAGTTTTTCAGCTCACACAGCACGTATTAGAGGGGTATTCAGAGATCACAAAGGCAGGTGCAAAATGTTCTTCAAATCTCCAATTATTTTTTAAGGTGCTCTGAAAGCTGAGACAGTTGCTCTTTACTGGGCCATAAAAATGGCTGCCATCAACAGTTGGACACCACTCCAAGCTGAGGTTGACTCCTCAATTCTAATTGAGTACACAACAGGTAAAGCTCTCCCCCCATAGCATATCCAATAATGGATTCTAAAGATAAAACATCTCACTAAGAAAATACAAGTCAACTACTATTTTAACTACAGAGAGGGCAATAAACCAGCTAATTATCTAGCTATTGAAGGTGTTGAATCCCAAAGAGTAACTGTTGCTACTAACCCCACACAGATTCTGGCTGACCTGATAAAGGGTGACAAATTTCATATACCTTACCTCAGAATTTCTAAGAGCTAAATGTTTTCTATTTTCTAGTTTTAGACATGTCTTGTATTCCTTTAAATTGCATTCCATTTTGATGTTTCTTTTACTCTCTCCTCTCCCTGTTGTAACTCCTACTCTTTTGATGTAATGATGAAAATTTAAGTGATCAACATGGAGGGAGACACAAGAGGCTCCTTTTGTTAATATATATATATATATATATATATATATATATATATATAT
>JXCR01082350.1:321826-343545 GCA_002079205.1 Phalaenopsis hybrid cultivar
ATATATATATATATATATATATATTTGTGTGTGTGTGTGTGTGCAGGTTGCCTCCCATAAAGCACTTGGTTTAACGTCGTCAGTCCGACATACCATTTGATTAGTTGGGTTGACTTAACATTAAAACTTCTTTAAATTGTGGTATGAGCCCTTCATAATAATGTTTCAATCAAGGTCCATTAACTTTAAATGTCTTTGCAGTATTAGGATCTTTAATAACAACAGTTCCATAATGATAGACTTTGATCACATTAAATGATCCTAACCATCTGGATTTCAGTTTTCCTGGAAATAATCTCAATCTTATATTATATAATAAAACTTCCTGTTCAGGTTCAAACTTCTTTTGAATAATCTTCCGATCATGCCATATTTTCATTTTCTCTTTATAGATTTTCTAATTATCATATGCTTTATTTCTAATCTCCTCAAGTTCATTGAGTTGCAATAATATTTTCTCATCAGCATCCTTTAAATTAAAATTAAATTCCTTAATAGCCCAAAATGTTTTATGCTCCAATTCTACTAGTAAGTGGCATGTTTTTTCCAAAAATAAGTTTATAGGAGGACATTCCTATAAGAGTCTTATAAGTAGTTTTGTATGCCCATAATGAAGTATCTAATCTAGCAGACCAATCCAATTTATAAAGATTTACAGCTTTTTCTAAAATTCTTTTTTTTTACGATTTGATATCTCTGCTAGACCGCTAGACTGAAGATGATAAGCAGTAGAGAATCTATGCATAATATCATATTTATTAATCAATTTTTAGATTCTCTTATTCCTAAAATGAGATCCTCGATCCGTAATAATTACTCTCGGCATTCCATACCTTGTAAAAATATTTTTAATTAAAAATCTAAAAACACTTTGAGCATCACATCTAGGTACAACAATAGCTTCAATCCATTTAGACATATAATAAATAGAAAGTAATATATATAAGTTTCCAAATAATGGCATAAATGGTCCCATAAAATCTAATCCCCATACATAAAAAATTTCAACTTCTAATGTGTAATTTAGAGGCATTTCATTTCTTCTAAAAATATTTCCTACATCGATCACATGTTTTCATATATTCATTAACATCTCTAAAAAGAGTAGGCCAATAAAATCTAGCTTGCAAAATCTTATATGCAGTTCTATTCATTCCAAAATGTCCTCCAAATTCAGAATCATGATATCTTTCAATTATCTGTTGAGTTTCCATATAAGGCACACACCTAATAATTAGATCTTTATATTGTTTAAATAAATATGGTTCGTCCCAAAAATAGAATTTTTAATCATATATAAATTTCTTTAATTGTGGATTTTTAATATCAGGTGGTAGAGTATCACTTATAATATAATTTACTATATCAGCATACCACGGTACCTTCATTTCATCAATACTATATAATTGTTCATTAGGAAAATTTTCTAAAATTTCAGTTGCAAAATTAGTTAATATTTTTCTTTCTAGCCTAGACAAATTATCAGCTATTTGATTATCATTTTCATTCATATCAATTACGGTAAAATCAAACTTTTGCAATAGAAGTATTCATTTGTTGACCTCACTTTTGGTTGAGGTTTAGATTTTCTTCTTTAGTAGTCTAAGGTCTAGCCATAGGACTTTCCTATTGACTATTCTTAGAAAATTAGACAAGGAACCCTCCTAAGGTCTAGCCATAGGACTTTCCTGTTGACTATTCCTAGAAAACTAGAAAAGGAACCCTCACCAAGGTCTAGCCATAGGACTTTCTTATTGACTATTCTTAGAAAACTAGACAAGGAACCCTCACCATTCCCAAACTCTTCTCTACTCAACTTGAAGTTCCACATATTGGTCCTAACCTCTACCACTTAGTAGGTCAAACTCTTCTCAACTCAACTTGAAGTTCCACATATTGGTCCTAACCTCTAGCACTTAGTAGGTGAGGTCATTATAGAGGAACTCATAATGAGTCACCCTTAGGATTGCTTGACCTTATGGTTGACCTTGGGTGTTGGTCTAGGGCTAAGGAACTCACTTGCAATCACTTGCACTCACAATCACTCACTATCCTAAACTTAAACTTCTAGGCTTGGTCCCTTGATACTTTTGAGAGACTCATGTAGGAGGTCTCCTAAACCCATTAGCCCTGGGCTAGGGTTGGCTAAGATCACTACATGGAGGAACCAAAATGGGGTTTCCATTGGTCCATGGCTTATTGATGGTGGTTGGTACCTCAACTCTACCAAGATAGCCAACGTAGCTTTTTGCCCCAAAATTCCCCCAAATTATCTAGATACCTTTGGGACCCCAAATTTGACCAAAATTTCCAAATCTAGCCAAAATACCCAAATTGACTTAAAAAAACATTTTAAACACCTTGAAAATGCCCAAACTACCCAAAATCACAAAAATTGGCCAAATCCCTCCTTACCCCAAAATTCCAAAAATTCCAAAAAATCTCAAAAATTTCCAAAACCTACTAAATATTCCCAATTTCATTTTTTTTAACTATCACATGTCCCAATTTGGCCAATTTAACCATCTTTGATCAAAACCCCCAAATTGCCCTTTAGAGGCCCATATTTTCCCCAAATCACTCCAAATGTTCATCAATTTGATCCCAATCTCCCAAAATTTCAATCCCAAACTCAAATTCACCTTCAATATGACCAAAAAAAACCAAATCCAAGGTCAATTGACCCATTCTTTGAGCCCAATTTTGATTTAGATCAAAACCCCAATTTTGGCCCCACAGCTTGCTTCCACCAAATTGAACCCATGACCTACTCCATATGCCACAATTTGTGTTGAAAAACCTTCATAACATCCCCATATATCAAAATTAACCTTCAATTGGCCTTGGTGAAACCTAAAATTTATTTGCTTTCATCCTAAGTCCAAAAGCCCTAAATTTGCCCCAAATTGGCCATGTCTCAAAATCTCACCAAATTGATGGCCTTACCCCAAAATTTTCACTCTATCCATTCATGAAAATTATTCAAAACAACTCCCTTGATCATTTGAACCATTCAATTTGGACTTAGCCCAAGGCTAGCCCAACCTAGACCCATATCTAACCTAACATGCCCAAATTGGCCAAATTTCAAAAATCCCTCAAATTGACCTACCAATTGAGCACAAAATTACTTCAACCTTTCACCAAAAATCTTTATAACAATCATCTACACAATGTTGGTCAATAAATTAGGTCAATTGACATGGCTAACCTAGCCCAAACCCAACCTTTGATCACTTGAACCCACATTGAACCTATGCATTAAAGACGGCTTAACTACCCCAAAGTCATCAAATTAACTCCACCTCAGCCATAAATTAGACCCTAAGATTCTGCCAAAACCCATCTAACCACCTAAACTAAGCCATGGACCAAAGGTCCCCAAAATTAATGGATTTTTTTTCCAAAAATATACATGCTTAAGATACCTTTACCAAAACTAAACCTCATTGCATTAAGTTGCTTTGACGGATTCTCCTGGATGCCCTGAGCACCTAGCCACCTCCCCCTAGCATGGCTGGCCAGCCTAGTCACTAGAGAAGCTCAAAACTGAGAGCCACCCCCATGGAACTTCACCCAAATCAAACCTAGAGGCCAGCTCAACCAAACCAAATTGTAGACCTCCTCTGCCCTCCACCTAAGCACCACAATGCACCTGAGAGCCACCCCATGGTCATTTTTATGAAAACTCACCTCCACGGCCATGGGAGGTGTGCTTAATATTTTCTCGGAGAGAGCTTCCCAAATCACTCACAGAGCTCTTTTGAGACCTCCACAGCTCATTCCAATCACTCCATTGCCTTGATTCTCTCTGTGTAACCCTAATTTTGAGCTTAAATATTAGGGCAGAGATGGGACATCCCTAAAAACTCCACCAAACTTCAATTGCTTGTGCCCACACCTTCACAACATCAAGAGAAGATAAAGCCCCATCAAATTACCCTCTGGAATAGCCTCTACAATAGCTCTAGACCAACACCCAAAATCTGTCTTGATCAAAATCATACCTAGGATTTACACCAAGACCAGAGGCTCAATCTCTAGTCTCCTTGGATCCCAACGAATGTGCCAAGTCCCTCTGATTGAAGCTTCACTTCTCAGAGCCAAGGTATAAAACTTCTCTTATTCCCAAGCCTATTTGAACTCTTCATTTATTTTGAGTTGATTTCAGGTATCATAACCGTATGGATATGTTTCTCTAGTCTAGATGAGTATTTTAAAAAAAATCTCACTTAATTTGGTTAAGAAATGAGAGAGATCTTAAGGCTAGAAGATGGACGGTTCCTGGGCTAGGCTATCGGGGACAATGACGGGGAGCCATCCGATCGTGCGTGTATCGGATGGAGGGTCGAGATCAAGCTAGACAGTGCTTCAGAACATAAGTCGTGGGCTGAGTCAGCGCTGAGGTGGACGGCGACGTCAAATGGGAGTGCGTCGTGTGGAGCTTTGGAGCCGTCGTAAGTTAAGGTGGTGACGTGCGTTTAAATAGATAAATACACATTTAATTAATTTTAAAAATAAACCCTAGCTTTAAAAATTCATATCTTGGTGTAGAAAAATCACAAAAATAAAATAAAAATACCCTCTTGCTCAGGGAGAACAATGTGGAAATAATTTTAAGTTCATGTGATGCACATTTTATTTTTAAGTAATTAAATACTGATTTGAATCTTTTGATTCTCCATGCATATAGGCATTTCATTATAGTTTAGAATTTTAGCATGTTGTTGTCTCTGTCTTAGGGAACATCCCCTGATTTTTCTAAAGTCAGAGGAGGTCCCTAGACAAAGAATCACATTTTTCAAGTTTATGTGCATTATTTGCTTAAAATAATCATGGAAATTAGCATGTTGCTTAGAAAAATCCAAGAAAATTTTGGAAGGTTTATGATGACCAAAGAGCCTTTATGAAAATTTGTCATAAGCCAAGTCATTCAAAATACACCCGATCTTCACAAATCCTAAATCACTAAGATAATTAATTTTGAAAAATATAAACAATAAAATGACAAGGTTTTTAAGATCCACTATTTTTTAGGATCCAGATAACTCACCATAAAAATTCAAAAATATTTTGAGCTCATTTGGTAACTTAAGTTGTTATTTAATGATAAATAACATTTTTGGCACCAAAATAATTTTTAAAAATTAAAATATAACCTAAAAAATTATAAAACTTATTTTTTTGAGTTCTTTGTGATCAAGGGTATTTTCTTAACATAAAATGGAGTTTAAATTAAAAACTTTATTTTTAGCTTATTTTAAAAATATTTTAAATAATTAAAAATCCATAAAAATCATAAAAATAATAAAATTCATAGAAATATTCTAAATTGGTTCCTAAGCACTTAGGAATAATTGGAATATTTTTCCTAATTTTCTAAGTAAAAATATTGAATTTTAAAGCTTAAAAATGATTTTTAATGGCTAAAATGAATTTTCACTAAAAATAATGCCAATAAATCATATAAAATTTAGAAAATAATAAAATCTTCTTCTCTGAGTTCTTTGACTTCAAGAGGACTTTTTAAAAATATGAAACTTAATTTTCCACATTTAAAATATTTTATAATTAATAAATACCCCATAAATTAAAGTAATTCTTAAAATTCAAATAAAATTTAAAAAATCATGAAATTTGGGCCAAAGGCTTCTCTAGTCTAGGCCTACCTCCAGTAGAAATTTTAAGGCATTAAGATTTACCTTGATCAAGTTAGGAATTTTCTTCGGAAAATCCTTTTTTTTGCATGAATATAATTATGTAAATTAAACTAAATCTTTAAAAATCACATTTTCTCCTCTGATGTCTTAATTGACCCATGAATGAGGAAGGATAAAAATTTTAAAGTCATTTGAATTGAATTTGACAAATTAAGAAGTGTTAGAGCCTTAGGGAAAATTTAGCCTTAATTAACATTTAGGCTTAATTTAAAGAGTGAAATGGGTAACCTCTGATCTTAATTTGGATGTTCGAAACATAAGGGGTTAATTGGTAGAAACCAACCTCACTTTCCCAATTGTAAAGAAAAGTTAATTAATTTCTAAATTATTAAAATTTGGAAGTTTATTAAAATAAAATAAACCTAGGGCTTAGGGGTATGACTTTTGAAGTCAATAATTAATCAATTTAGTACCCTTAGTTTGATTTTCAAATAAAATTCAAATCATGAATTATGACCACCTAAAGCTTAATCTTTCAAAGTTAATTAAGACACTCACCTAGGTCTTAAGGGCTTAGTAGTGACTTAGGCTAAATCAAGTTTCATTTAAATAAGGATTAGAAAAGTAAACATCATTTAAAATTAAAACATCTTTCAAACACTATAAGCCCAATTATAACAAAATTTTGGTTAAGTGTTCCAATAACACTAATTTGCCTCTTTAAGAGTCTTCACCCACATAATTTTCAAAATTAAATTGCAGATGATAATTACCTTACTCTTGGGGATAATTGAGACATCAATGTTCATTGAGCATTAGGGTGTTTTATAGGATGAATTATTAAGCAAACATAATAGTTTTAAAAGAGCTCGAGATTTCCCACCAGGCATCTAGAGAGTAGCATAGACATGCTTCTTTCTCTAGATCTTTTGGATACCTCACAGATCTACTAAACTCAATATATTTTGCTTGGCAACATCATCCTTAATTAAACTCTTAAGGACCCACCAAGATATGACCTAGGGTTAGGTAGGTTATCAAAATTTTACTTCCTTGTCTCATATAAACTGCCTTAACATGCCTTTTGAGTTTCAGGTGGTGGAACGAGAAGACTTGTAAGGTACGCTTTTACAATTTTTGGTGTTGTTTTTCTTTGACTTTCATATTGTGCTTTTATACTTGCAAACTTGCATGCTAAACAATGATGTCACCCTGCATGAAAACTAAAACTATCAGGATAGCCACAAAACCAAAAAAAAAAACTAAAATCAACCAAGATAAAATTCACCGTCACAACATTCAAAATATAAAGCAACTCAAAATTTAATCACAAACATCACACAAAACAACAAATTGCAACAAAATTAAGATGTCTCTATCGGATGGTCGGGAATTCCTTGGAGGAGGTAACCTACGGTCGCTAGTGAGGCTTCCCACGGTCTAAATGAAATTATGGAACTCATTAAGTTGAATTTAATAAGTTTATTTGGACTAAGTGAATCCAATAGAAAACAGTGATACCGGAATGAGGGAACCATGGGATCCTAACCGGTGTCGCTCTAATTAACTTTAATATGCCCCCCCATAAAATTTAAAGAACTTAAACCATAGGGCCACCTGATTTAAACATCATAACTTGACACAATTGAAAACTCAAACTCATCGCGGTAAAGAGCTTGGAGCTAGCATGGTGGGCAGCACGGTCAACTTCAACAGCAAAACCTGTCTTCCCAAGCTAAACCAATCTTCCTTCCTTAGACTTAAACAACAAAGCCATAGGAATTCAAGGTTGCTTACTTATGCAACGTAAATCCTCATCTTATCTTTAGGCCTTTTGTATAGCCCTGATATACAATATAACCCCTAACTCGTCTTAGGATTCCGAGGTTATCGTTTGTCAAGACCTAAATCCTCACATATTTCAGGCTATTTGAGTGATCGTTTCTCACGAATGTAAGCCCTAATTAATAAAATTGACAGGATAAAATAACTAAATAATTCTCCTCAAAACTGAAGCCAAACATTAAGATAGCTTTGGAAGTCACCGGGGTTCTCCTCTGAACCCATGAAATCCCCTAGTTCTTCCTCCTTTGGACTCTACAACAAAATGTTCCAAATTCAAACCAATCCCCTTTCACACCTCTACGTCCGAACTCATTGANTTTTCTTGCTTATGCAACATAAATCCTAATCTTATCTTTAGGCCTTTGCATAGCCCTTTCATACAATATAAGCCCTAACTCGTCTTAGGATTCTGAGGTTGTCATTTGCCACGACCTAAATCCTCACATCTTCCAGGCTATTTGTGTGATCATTTCACACAAATGTTCTAATAAATAAAATTGGCAGGATAAAACACTTGAATATTTTTCCCCAAAACTGAAGCCAAACCATAAGATAGCTTCGGAAGTCACCGAGGTTCTTTTCTGGATCTATGGCATCCCCTACTTCTTCTTCCTTTGGATCCTTTAATAAATGTCCCAATTTTGAATCATTCCCTTTTGCACACCTCTTGGTCCAATTTCGTTAAAGAGTCTTACCCTTTGAAATTTCTTAAAGGTAATTTTTCTTGATTTTTATCAAGAGCATTTTTAAGTGATTTTGGTCATTTAAGATGTAATTAACTATAGGGGCTTGCCCTTATAGGAAGCATGTCNGGACTCTGCAAAATGTTCCAAAATTAAACTAATCCCCTTTCACACCACTACGTCCGATCTCATTGAAAAGTCCTACACTTTGAAACTCCTTGAAGATAATATTTCCTAATTTTTAGCGAGAGTCTTCTTAGGTGACTTTGGTCATTTAAGATGTAATTAACTATAGGGGCTTGCCCTTATAGGAAGCATGTCCGAACCCAACTTAATATAAATCTTATTTAATTATTTATATTAAATAGG
This sequence comes from Phalaenopsis hybrid cultivar, assembly GCA_002079205.1. NCBI lineage: Eukaryota > Viridiplantae > Streptophyta > Magnoliopsida > Asparagales > Orchidaceae > Phalaenopsis > Phalaenopsis hybrid cultivar. Next base: position 330,384 of record JXCR01082350.1, read on the forward strand.
GGAACTTGTCGACAAATACAAAGATTTCGCAGACCAAACGAATGTCATATATTCCTTAGTTTATTTGATTGAGTCTCATCCTCAAGTCTTGTGTTTATCCTTTGTGATAGATACGGGATTTGTGGTACAATGCTCTTTCATTTAAACTATGAAAAATATGGGGTCAGTTTGATTTCATATTTTTTTAAAACTATAAATTAAAACGTCCTTCTGAAGCGAGCGACGAGATTTTGATTCCGGTGACCGATAGCTTCGTACGGGCAACTCCTCCAACAAAAAATAGCGCCAACATTCAAGCATCCCGGAATTCATTACCTATTCAACCTTACTTTGGTTCAAACGTAGTTTTGAAAAGAATTAAGTCGATAGAAAAAGAGGTACAAAACCTTATGCATGCAATTGGGAATGTTTCTAAAATGTTGGATTATCTAGATTGGAAACTGAAGGAACAATTCGAACATACTGGTAATATTGAAGATGGTTTGATACATATGTTCAATAAACATACTTAGATTAGGGAAGATTCAACTGATGAATTTCCTTATTGACTCTTCTAAAAGTTGTACATACACTACCAACTTTTGGGAGATATCTAAGTGGATGAGAGCGAAGAAAATGTTTGAACTTAATTTATGCACGAAATATTTTGTTTATTATTTCTTGTTTGTGTTAATGTGTTATGTTAGATTGCATTTACTTTTATTGTTAAATTCTATTTATGTTTGTGTTTAATATTTTGATGTTTAATTTTCAGTGTTAGGATATTTTAGTTTGCTTTGGACACTTAAGTACATGCTTTTTGGCTTGAAAAATGTTAATTTGTAATAGCACAAATTTTATATAAAAGTGAATTTTTTGTTGTTTGTGAATGTTTGGTGTTAAAGTAATGTTTAAATTATGATTATAAAAGTTCATTTGAGTTAACTAGAGTAGGACGTAAAGTGGTATGCAACAGATTTCCACATAAAATGAAATCTGGAAAAATTAAGGCATTGACGGCAGATGTGCCAAATTGGCGCATGAAGTGCCAGTTTACAGAGAGTTGGTGCATGATGCACTAGATTTGATGCTAGAAGCGCCAAAGTCCCGAAAAAGCCAGATTGCCTAAAAACCGCAAAATTACATAATAAAACTCCATTTTTACTGCTTGGGTCGTCTCCTACCTCTAAACCGTAATCTAGGGCTTCACATTGTGCGCGTTAGAGAGGATTTCAGAGGCCAAGGATCTTAGATTTCATCTACTCTTGGTAAGAGCTTCACTTTAACTTAGAAATTTTTTATTTTTACCATGAATTTTTCCTACATTATGAAATATTCAAAATTTGAGATTTTTGATGGAAAATCTTGAGGAAAAGTCATGATGAAAAGTTTCTTACCAAATAATCTTACTTGTGGAGTTAGATTTTTGATTTTGTAATTTATTTTGATTTTATTTGGATTTTCATAGAAATTCCAATGGCTCCATGAGTAAAGAGAGGAAAGCCGATAAATGATTTTGATGCAAGAAAATTTTGTAAATTTCAAAGCCCAACATTGTTATACCACTCAAATGGAATAAAAAAAGTTGATCCAAGAACGGACATTGTTAAGTGACATGCGGTATCCTCCCAACCCTCAGATGAGGGAGTAGTGGGAGCTCTAGAGTGACTTGCGTTATCCTTTCAGCCTAACCACGGAATTAGGGACCAAACTCTGGTTTAGTCAATGTTCTTTATGCACTCGGAAGAGGGTAAAGAATAAGATTACTCCTATTCGACACAAAATAATTAATATATATATTTTCAAATGATTTTAATTTCTTCACAATCTATATACTCATAGTGAATGAGAAGGATGTTATCTTAAATTTAAACTCTTCGTCACAAAAACTTTGTTTAATTTTTGTAATTTTACTATTGAAAGTTTAGCAATTAGTTCAATTAACTTTGTCTTTTTACTGCATTTTATTTAGCATTCACACTATTACTTTATATTCAAATTTAACACTTCACTTTTATAGTTTAAAATTGTAGCTTATATTATAATCTTAAGAATTTTCTAATAGACATTTTCAACTTCCCTGTGGGATCGATATCTAAGACTCCATTAGAGACCTTTATTACTTGAGTGATACATATACTTGCATTAGTTTTAGGGGATATGGCAGTTTAAAGATTTTTAAAAGATAAAACTATTTTCATTAAAGTTATTTTTGTTGGAATTAATTTGCATATTTAATAATGTATCTGTCATGTGTATATTGTAATATTGAAAGATATTTGCAAAATTAACACACTAAATCCACCACACATCAGCCTTCGCCCTACTCCCTCATAAGCACTAAATGAAAACCAAAATCAAAAGAAAAGCAAAGTAAATCAAATCCACATTTGAAATTTGAAAACTCAAATTCACAACTCTAAACTGAAATTCACTGCAGATTCTGCAACAGAAACAACTCTCACTCAATTCTACGCTTTGTTCTAAGCATGTTGGCTAGGACGTCTATGTTGGTTTTGTTGATCTCTTTGATCAATGCCAATATGCGCAGTGTGCTGGTGAGCACACCACACCTATTAGGGTCCATTTGGTTATCTCATTTTTGGAGAGGTCTAGTCTCTTCCTTAAAAGCTTGGGATTTAGTCATATGACTTTCCCATTGACTGTCCTAGATGAATAGTGATGACACCCTCATCTTTAGAAATTCTAAAACTCTTTTTTGCTCATCTTGAAGTTCCACATGTTGGTTATAACTTCTAGCATTTAGTAGGTGGAGCCAATATGAGAGAGCTCAAGAGGAGTCATCATAGGATTGTTTGGCCTTAGGGTTGACCCTGAATGATGTGTGGTCTTGGTCAGTCTTACACACACAAACACTTGATACCCATCACCTACATTCACAACCTCAAACCTAAAAAAATATGCTTAGTTGATCCCTTATTCTTTTTGGAAACTCATGTGGATGTCCCCTAAACCATTAGACGTAGGCTAGACTTTGGCTAAGACCAACGCATGGAGGATCCAAAGTGGGGTCTCCCGGGCAATTTCATGATTGGTGTCCTATTGAACCCCAATTTTTTCTTAAATACCCAATTTTAGCCTTTTTCCCCTAAAATTTCCCACAATGACTAAATTTCCCTTGAAACCCTAAAATTCCCAAAATTACTAAAACTCTCAAAATCTCCTAAAAAATCATTTCAAATCATTCCAAATCACTCAATTTGACCAAAATACCCCAAAATCTCCAAAATTACTCCAAATGTCCCCAAAATCAATTTAAACCACTCCATTGATCCCAATTTGACCAAATTACCCCAATTCACCTCCAATTTCCACCAATTGATCCCAAATTTATACAATTTCAATTCTAAACTCAAATTCATTATGTCTAAGCTTGATTTAAATCAAATGGAAGCTCAATTGAACCTAATTTCAAACCTAAATTCCAAGCCTAACCAAAATACCCAATTTAACCATATACCCAATTTCCCCAAATTGAACCTCCTAACCTATCCAATTTCCCCAATTTTGAGTTCCAAATTCCTTATAATATTCCTTAGACCAAATTGAACTTTCAATTGGCCCTAGCCTAGCCTAGCCTTAAATCTCACCCAAATCCAACCTAGGCTAAAATCCCCAAATTCCCACCTAAGTCTAAATTTCATCAAATAGCAAAATTTCTACCCAATTGATATTAAAAACTCTTCATTACAAACCCTTGGACTTATTTGAACCATCAATTGAGCCTAACCTAAAACCTAGGCCAATCCAAACCCAAGTCTAACCCAAATGCCCCAAAATTGGTCATGGGCCAAATTCCACTAAATTGAACTTCCAAATTAATTCAAAACTACCCAAAACTTCTCATGACAATTATCCAAAACTTCTCATGCCAAATTCCACTGAATTTCTTTTCAAAAGTTCTCATGACAATTATCCAAGCCAATTTGATCAATCAATTGAGGCAAACTTAAGTATAGCCAAACCCAAACTCAAATTCAAGCTCATGGCATGATTTTGAACCCAAACCTTGAATTGAACCAAACCCATTCAAATTGGCCAAGCCATGATCACCACAGGCAGCCTTTGGACCTTAGGGACAGGCTAGACCCACTTAGCTCACCCTACATGAGCTATGGACCAAATGTCCCTTGATTCAGAGGATCTTTTCCCATATTTGACTAAACCAAGGGAGATATGCCATCAGCCATTAAAGCCCCCAAGCTAATTACAATTAAGTTTTCCCTTAGATTTCCTAGCTACCTAGCCACCAACTCTGTCCTGGCTGGCCTACCTAGTCGCCGGAAAACACCAAAATTGAGAGGCCTCCATCGCCAAAACCCAAATTTAAAACTCCCCGACTTAGCTCAATCTCATTGGACATTGGCGCTTCTCTTCCCTCCACCTAAGCTGCCCTTTGCACCCACTAGCCAATCATGGTGGCCACTCCTTCCCCCTCATTTAAACACCTCCTCCCATGGACAACTAAGGAGATCATCAATTTTTTTATGGAAACTCTGCCAAATTGCTTATAGATCTCCTCCAAGACCTTCTAAGCCCAATCCAAATATCTTCCAACCATCTTCCCCACTGTTTAAGCTCAATTTCAAAGCTCAAAACCAGGGCATTTTCTGGCCATTTCCCAAACCTCCACAGAACTTCAAATTGATTGTTTCAAAAGCTTCCCCATACCAAACTAAGAAGATTCCCACTGAAACCCCCCTCTACTGAGCACCCTAACCTAGCTTTTGACCAAGGCCGCATCAACATTTCACTGAACTCTTACTCAGACCATTCACCAAAGGAAATCAACACTTCGAGGAGGTTTTTCGGACTTTAGTGAAGCTTCCACAAGCATTTAATTGAGGCCTCCCCTCTAAGACTTAAGTATGGAACACAAACCCTAATTTTTGGCTCGATTTGGGCTTTTGTGAAGAGATGTTTGATTTCATAAGAATGTAACCACATAGATGTGTTCATCTTAAGTAGATGAAGGTGTAAGAACAACCTCATGTGATTTGATTGAGTATTAAGAGAGATCTTAAGGTTTTAAGTGGACGATTCTCGGGTTAGGACGATCGAGGATGATGACGAAGAGCCGTTGGATCAGGCGTGTATCAGTTGGACAGCTGGGATTGCATTTGTTGAGGAGATGAAGCGAGAAGAATGGGTAGCATGGCATCTGAAGTGAATGACGACGTCCAGTAGCATGAAAATGCGTGGAAAGCTCGGAGCACCGTAGGTTGAGGTGGCGACTGACTCGGATAAGTAAAAAATTCAAGGATTTTTTATTTAAATTAATTTTAAAATTTAGAAAATCCATATCTTCATGTAGAAAAATCATAAAAATAAATTAAAAATACTCTCTTGCTCAATGAACAAAGGAGAACAATGTGGAACAAAAATTAAAATTATGACTTCTGTTTTATTTTTAATTGATTAAATACTCTCTGTAATGTTTTAATTTTAATTAGATAAATAATACCCACCATGACTTGAAATTTTAGAGGTTGATTCCTTATGTTAATAGGGATGTTCTCTGATTTTTTTCATTTTTCCAAGTCAGAGAGCATCTCGATCTTTGAAACTCTAATTTCCAAGCCTAATTGCTTATTTTTGGTTAAAACAATTTTATAAACTAAAATGTAAATCAAAGAATTATGGGATTAATTTTGGTAGGTTTCCCCTAGTCAGAGGATCATAGGAAAAATATAAAATAGATTTAAGTAATTTTGTATATTTTTATAGTTAATTAAATGTTTAAAACTTATAATAAATTAGTTAAATAAAATATTATTCAAAATTTAACAATACCAATTGTACATTGTAAGGATAATTCACATTAACACACTGTAAAAAATTTGGAATCAATTTGGAGTATATTTATCACTAAAGTTGATTTCTAATTAAAATTAGCATTTTTGTATTAAAATAATTATATTAAATTAAATATAATTAAGAAAATTGTGAAAAATGGTTTTATGAGTTTCTTATGATCAGGACCACTTAGAAAAAAATAAAATTTATATTAAAGTAAATACTTTAATTTTGAATTAAAAGTAATAAAAAATAATTAAAAATTTTCAAAAATAGAAAAATGGTCTAAAATGTTTCTAATTATTTCTTGATCAATTGGGACTCATTAGAATATTTTTTCTAACTTTTTTAAGCTGAAGGCTAAAAATGTATTTTCTCTAATTTTTCATTAAAAAAAATTATAATAAATAAATTACAAAATCACAAAAATGGAAAGTTTGTCTTTGAGTTCTTCGGACTTAAGGGGATTTAAGAAAAATATAAAAAGTAATCTTTTGAAATTAAATTATATTTTCTATTTTAATAAATTGATAAAATTAATAAATAATTTTAATAATTAAAATATAATTTGAAAAATTCTGAAAATTTGTTTATATTTGATCTAGGTGAACTTCCAATAATTTTCTCATGAACAAAAAAAAAACTTTACTTTGATTAACTAAATAAATTAATCTTGAAAATCCAACTTTTGAGTTTAAAATAGTTTTTTAAATTAAAAAAAAATTTAAAAAAAATGACAACTTCTCATATGATATTTTAATTGACCCATGAGAGGGGAAATCTAAAAATTTCAAATTTATTTGAGTTATATTTGATGAGTTATGAAGTGAGGAGCCCTTGGGGCAAAATGGTAATTTTGGATTCTTAATGCCTTCATTAAATTTTAGGGTTGTTTAAAATGGATAAAAGGGTATATTTTATTATATCAAGGTCTTTTGGATGATTGAAATATAAGGGACTAAAATGGTAGAAACCAATTTCTCACTCTTTTACAATAAAGTTATAATTATAATTTTCCTTAATTATTACACTTTGGAGGTTAATTAAATTAAATGATTATAAGGTGATGAGCTTAGTGACCGCGACTTTATATATGCTTAAAAATATAAGTATTTAATAGTGTTGCTAAAAGATTTACTTCCTCAGCAACTATATTAAAGCCTTAATAACAGTTATATATTAGATAAATATGGACGTAATAAATAATCAATAATTGCAAAATCACACTTATCAACGCAAGTATACGTATCGCTCAAGTAATATAGGGCTCTAATGGAGTCCTAGATATCNATGGGCACTGTCTTCCACTAAATAGATCCCGCACTGGGTCCTAAAATACTTCACATCTCCCTTCCAAATTTGATTTGCTATTCTTCTGATTAAACCAAATCGTGTTGTGCTACGCGCACTTTGAAATTTTCTTATATTAATTAAATTTTACACTTTTTTTAAACAAGATTTTAAAATACACATAAATTAAGACCCGCCCGGTCTACAGATCAACCTCCACTTTCAGTGCTTGCACTAAAAATTATGAGATTTTTTGGCCATATAGCTAACCCTGAAACTTTCTATTTTCAAGTCTGTTGCAATGGCCTACCCAACGCTGAGCTTTTCCTACAGCCTGCCAACGAGTCCTAAAGCCCGCAACCTCGCTCCTACCATCAAATTCGAAGCTGGATTTGAAGATCTCAAGGTCATCCTCGGGAAAGCCCGTTTGTAGTAATGAATATTGTCGCTCTGGAAATACAAGAACCATCTGCAGAATTCAGTCTGAACTTCCTTCAAGACTTCCCTACCTGCAAAAAGTCTAAAACTACTGCCATCGTGGCACCTGCCAAACCTGCTAGCTCCGCTACTGCTAAAAGGAAAGAAGTAATTATTATTGAGGATCTGACTGAGGGATTAACTGTACCACCACCTGTGTTTGAAATTGGATCAAGTTCGAGGACTGTACTGCTGACCCGAACTCAAAAGAGGAACCGTAACAGAAAAGTTCGGAGGGCCATTAAAGCTCGGGCTCCTAAGGAGACACCCATTGAGGAGGAGCCTCATCAAGATGAAGAAGTGTTACCAGAAATTTATCCACTCCTACAAGGGAGTAGATTCCATCCTCTGAAGGATACCGATGGATACAAGAGTATCCGGAGAATTGTTGCTGCATTACCAACACTTCATGGACACGGTGAGGAGAGAAAGAAGTTTACTACTATCACTCGAGTTAGTGTAGTTTTCATAAGGCTTGCTACCAAAGAAGGATGTTTAGTTAGCGAGGTCCTTAAACAAGTGGGAGATGCAATTTCCCCTCGCATGAAGAAGGAAATTTTGAAGGGCGTCAAATTTACCAGACAGTTCCACAAGACAACGGGAGAGCCACCTACTCGCATCCCCGTTTGCTTCCGTTTAGGGAACAAAATTGATATTGCAGTGATTAGTACTGATTATACCACCACCACGACCGCAGGCCGTCGACCGGTTAAGTCAAGACTAGGTCCGAAAATCTTACATGTCACCCATTATGGAGATATTCCTACAATCCCAAAGGCAAAGACAAGACGATTACCTGACACTGTAGCCGATCTACACCACGGGGAGCATACTTTCCCTCAACATACCGATGTTTCTACTAAGACACTCCGTCCTGAGACATCATCGTCGAAAAAGAAAAAGGTATGGGTACCCAAGGTCGCTGCACCGATATAGTCCAGTAAGCCCACGGGACAAGAACATGGAATGAAGCCAGTATCTAAAATATCTAACATCATCGCAACAAAAGCCAGTGAGATGGAGGAACAAGTAGAGGATGACTATCAGGATCCTCTAGATCTTAAAGCAATCAAAGAATCATAAATTGAAGAGAAAGTTGAGAAAATCAGGATTGAGATTTCCAAGTTAGCTTGAGAACATAGAGTTTTCGTCAATAGCGACGATGAAAATTTTGATTACAACGATTACTTGGAGGAAGATTTCATGGATGTCCATGTAATTGAAACTAGAGCCACCACGGCATGCGCGTGAGGCTAAACCTCACACCGAAGAGAATGCCGTAGATGAGCTGCGTAGGGATGTCCTCCTAAGGGATGAGCAAGTTAGTCTACTGGAGAAAAGTATAGAAGGGATGACCGCAGCCATGACCGCTATGGCCACTATTCAGAGGCAATCCCAAGTATCGCAATTGGCTTTTCCAGAGATCAATCAGCCATAAATCATACACATCACATATGAAAGGAGAGAGGTTGCTTCAGCAAACAGAGATGAGCAACATAGAAAGGATTATCCATCAGGTGCTATACCAGAAAAAGAATTCAAACAAATGGTTGAAAAAGTATGGGACGCTTTAACCCAATCTAAGGGTGGTGCATTGGTTCTAAAGGGTAGACCTTACCCGGAGGAATTTGATGTCGTGCCTTTTCCCATGGGTTTTGTAGCCCCAAACTTCAAGATATTTGATGGGACTGAAAATCCCAGACAGCATATAGCACATTTACAAGCCAGCTACGGCAACACGAGAAATAGTGAAACTCTACTCTTCCAGCAGTTCGTTAGTGGCTTGTCAGGAATTGCTTTCGACTGGTACGCTGACTTGCCCAACGGGTCAGTTAAAATATTTTTTGAATTAGAGCAGTTATTTGTGAAAAGATTTGTCGGGGCACAACACCATGTGTCTATTGGAGAGCTCATGATGGAAAAACAAAAGCCTAGCGAAACCTTGGTAGACTACATTTTGAGGTGGAGAAACTTTAACATGAAAAGTGATCCTCAGCTACAGAAACATCATGCGATTGAAATTATACTCAAGAGCATTCATGGGCCAGTAGTTTTCATGCTTAAGGGACTCACCATCAAATCCTTCGAGAAGTTACTCAGTAAAGTCAGCAGTCTTCAAGAGGAAATCAAGCACATGGAGCCACACAAAAAGGCTAAGGTGACCAGAGTGTTTGAAAGGAAATTAGGAGTAGTAGCAACTGTCGACAAAGGAAAGCAGCTGATAAAAATATATGCAGAAGAGCATCGCCAGTCTACGTCACAATACTCTCAGAAACAGAATAGTGAATCCAGCCAGCGACTACCTCAAGAGGGATCACCTTGAACAGGGGATAAGAAAATGTCCCTGTCAAAGTGACGTAAGACGGTGTATTCTTCCAAAGATGAAGCTATACCTAAAATATTCAAAAGTCTGATGAAGAAGCCGGAGTTAAAACTACTAGATCTGAATAAGCCTGAAGAGGTAGATAAGAAGAATGAACCATATTATTGCCCATACCACCGGTTGCTTGGGCACACTATAGAAAAATGCTTCATCTTTAAAGATTAGCTCGAGAGGAACCTTAAAGAAGAAAACATAGCAATCCCGAAAGAATATTTAAAAGAACCTGAAAAAAGTTCCATAAATATGATTTCGGTCGAGCCAATCTCCCCAATTGATTCCTTTACTGGAACAGATGGATGGAGTACAACTTGGGATGAGCTCAAGAGGGTCCTCAATCAAACACAGGATCCATCAAAACAATCTTCTTCATATACCAGAGAAGAATGATAGAATGAGGTCTGGAGCAAATCATCAAAGAAAATACTGAACAAAATCCAGTCTGCATCAAAACAAGCCTCCACTCAGAGTCCTCAACATACCAAGCCCGAGATGAAGGTTTCGCCAGGAGATCCCTCATCGTCAGAGAAAAAGAAGAAGAATAAAAGCATCACTACAAAGATTGATAGCATGAGGGGTAGGATAGGGGCTAACTCTACTAGATTTCTTGTCTCGGATTCGGGAAAGAAAATCCTCGAACCCTTGACTTTATACGATTATCTTTTTGTCCCTTTGGGGTCCTATGAAAATAATGATTGTGATTTCAGCTACATTTTAACTCTTTTTGTTGATAACATAACTGATTATGACCAATCTAGGTTCGATCTCGATCCCAAAAATGATCCTTAAATCGTACCCGAGTCTGATGAACTAGTTGTCAAGTCTAAAGAAGACATGAATGATACCGTTTACAACAGCATCGATAACGAGAGCCAATTCTCGAGCATCATGATACACTGCTTACCATAGACTTAGATCTTTCCAACGAAGAGGAAAAGGCACCGAAAAATTCAACAATGATATCTAAAAAAGAAGAAATTACAGAAGTTAACTAAGGAGCGGAAAAGTGTTAGCATCAAGAACAGCTCCAACAGATAAAGGAAAGCAAATAATGACCCGAAAAGAGATAACTCCACCTCTACCAGTGGAAGAACCACATAATCAAGATAAAATTGAAGGATCATACAAAATAGACTACAACATGCTAGCTCATCTTAGGAAGTTGCCGGCCCGATTAAGCATCTACGACACTCTGATCCTGTCAAAGGAGATGACAGAGTCTCTGGTTACAGCTTTGCTTGACCCAAAAATTTGCTTAGCTTAATTGGCCAGCAAATCCTTAGATGAAGTTTGTTTGTTGAAAGAACAGCTTGGGGTAACCTTCACAGATGAAGACTTGCTGCTCGGTACCGCCGACCACAATCGTGCACTCTACATCTCCGTCAACATCAGCAGATTTGTGTTATCCAGAGTCTTAGTGGATCCTGGAGCCTCTCTTAACTTGATGAGCCTACGAATATTGGCCTATTTGGTATTGAAGCTCAAGAGCTTACGACCGATAAAATGATGTTAAGAGGATTCAACCAAATGGGAGAAAGAGCCCTCAGATCAATTACATTACTTATGAAGGTTAGAGAACTCGTGACAACCACTAAATTTCATATCATCGAAATTGAGACCTCTTTTAATGCTCTGCTAGATTGACCATGGATTCATGAACACTATATGGTTCCATCATCTCTACACCAGTGCATCAACTACCGCAAAGATGGTCAAGAAAATTGCATTAAAGGAGACTTACAACCATTTTCAGTGCATGAAGTTGGTATCCATGAAGACGCTGCCTACTACGCGCCTCCAAAGAGGACTGTCTTCTCTTGTGAAGTTATCATAAACAAAGATGAAGATTCAAAGGAATTACAAAGAGGAGGCCCTTCAACCTGCTTCAGCGGTCTTCTACCACTTCCTTATAATGAGTTGGTGAAAGTTCTTTTAGTTCGCGCACCTGAGGTCGAGGCTGGGGACGTGGACGAGGAAGGATCAATTTAATTGTTGAACGGATTAGACCAACTATCAACAATAGTGATGAAGACAGTTCTGAAGATGAGATAATGATGACAAGACAGAAGAAACCTTAGTACGAGATATCCTTAGAAGATACAGAAGAAAATGAATATGAAACAAAGTATGATCGGATAAACCATTATGTGAATGCTATGACCCTCACTCTAATTCTCCCTCACAACGTCGAGATTTTAGAGGTCAAGAAAGTCCGTAGTGTTGGTTCAAAGCCGATCAAATTTTACTATGCTTCTACCTCTATTGAGCTTGAAAAACATGTAAATTTGGATGAAGATCCTAAAGAATTAATGGAATTGTCTTTTGGTTACTTCTCGCCTTATGTTCAAAAGTTAATTCAACAGAGACACTTACCAAAACAAATGCCAAAAGATATATGTCAACTTTTTGAAAAATTATGGAATGGTAAAAGGCAAACTCCAAATTCAAAAGAGGGTCTCGGATTTGGTACAGTTGGACCAGTCGATGATTCTGAATTTTGCATGGTTATTATTGGTGAGTCAGAAGAGGGTTGCCTCGATATAGTAGATGACTCTACTGATCAACTAATAGAAGATGCTCCCCCAGAATTTGAGGAAGAAATTAAATCTACCATTGATGAATTGAAAGAGATTAACCTCGGGACTGAAGAATGACCCCGTACATTTATGGATGAATTGAAAGAGATTAACCTCGGGACTGAAGAACGACCCCGACCTACATTTATAAGTTCTCTACTTGATGACAAAGAATCCGTAGAATTGATCAAACTATTAACAGAATTCAAAAATTGTTTTGCATAGAGCTACAATGAAATGCCAGGACTGTGTGCAGAAGTTGCAGTTTATAAACTCGGGGTGGACAAGAATATAACCCCAGTAAAACAAGCTCCCAAGAGAATGTTTCTCGAAATAGAACAACAAGTCATCGCTGTTGACCTCACTTTTGGTTGAGGTCTAGAAACTTCTTTAGTAGCCTAGGTCTAGCCATAGGACTTTCCTACTGACTAGTCTTAGAAAACTAGAAGAGGTACCCCACTATTAGAAATTCAAAACTCTTTTTTTTATTCAACTTGAAATTCCACATATTGATCTTAACCTCTAGCATTTAGTAGGTAAGATCATTATAAGAGAATTTAAGAAGAATCCCTACAGGATTACTTGGCTTTAGGGTTGACCCGGGGTGTTGACTTGGAACTAAGATACACCACATCTTCACAAT
>JXCR01082361.1:4123-20000 GCA_002079205.1 Phalaenopsis hybrid cultivar
TTCGCGAGAGCCGAAAGAGATCTTTCCCTTTACCCTGCAGTCGATACCACCACCGCTTGCCTCCTCCCCATCCATGGATCGATCTGCAAAAACCCTCCGATTCTGTTTCCTCTATTAGGGTTTATCAGCAAGTAGGGTTTAAAAAGAAGTCAAAATTGAATTCAAGAGGGGTCGGATTTATGAACGGGAATTTTACCGTTTGGCTACTTCAAAAAATATTGCATCCCACTCCAATAATATTTTGCTACGTGAGATTGTATTTTGGCAAAAAAATAATAATAATAAACTTCATAAAAACATGAGTAGAACAATATCATAAAACTGTCAAAATGCTATTATAAAATCACCACAATATCACTTCAATAGCTTTACAATATCACCACAATACAACATGAATAATATCATAATATCACCACAATACAATCAAGATACCACTTCAAAAACATCACAATAATATTATAATGTGAACACCTTTTTCCTTTTTTTTATTATTTTTAGTGGGTCGGGCACTTTATAAGTAGTGAAATAGAATCTAGACCAAAGATGTGTTTGAATTCTTGATGTAATATTTTTTTCCCTGCAAAATAGCCCCTTTGATATTTATCTTTACCTTTTCTACTGATTTGCATTTGTCAGATCAGAGATTTCAAATAATTCTGCAAGTTGTTTGAATTACCTTAGGAGCGTTTGAGTCATTTTCAATTGTTCAAAAGGTAATGCAATTTAAAAATAATATGTTATAGTTAAAATATTGTATATTTAAAACATTTTTAAGATATTTTATTTAACTTAAATTTTGGAGGAATTTATAGTTTGAAGTTTCATTAAAAAATGAAATTATGAAAACCACTCCAAGTGGTGATGGTAGATGGTTTTTATTTGTTGAATTAAAGGTTTGTCTGGGGCAGCTGCAGCTTATTGACAATATGCTGCAGTTGCTCCAAATAAGCTGTTGATCAGCAACTGATTTGGATAAGTTGGTTGACTGTTTGTTTTGTGGTGTTGAAAAACAACTGACTTGCAGCTGATTGTGGATAAATGACTATTCTACCCCTGAGCAACAATATTGTTTGCAACTGAATTGTCTTAGCAATTTATTTGATACATGAGAAGCAAAAATTCACTTCAAAACAGTAGAAAAAATAAGATACACTCCTCATACAACAATGAATGTCAAGTGTACATTAAAAAAAGACAAAAAGTATTAAAATTACATTCAAAAAAATTATAATGTTCATTTTAAATCCAAACCGTGTATATCCCGAACTACGTCGTCCTCTAGGGATGTCATCGAACTCCGATAACTATCGACAATGGAAGCTTCTGGACAGTCTGCCCACTGGAAGAGACCACACTTCTCTGGACCATCTACCCACCGCGGACACCTGTAAAAATTTCTCCCATAATTATGTGTTTGAAGCGACGTCAATAGGAATGTATGTAGTCTACATGATTACATAGAGCCAAAAATCATAGGAACTTATAGAGAAAAGTAACCGGAGCACCAAGTAAGAAGGGAGTGGAGAAGGGCAATGTTAAGGCGAGAGAGGCGCGGGTTAGGGAGATCGATCGCATAGCTAGGGCAAGAAGAGGGACGCATGCTCGATGTCAAAAGGGCAGCGGGGTAATAATTTGTAAAGGAACGCGGGTCGCATAGTCAATTCCGCGGTCACGATCCTTCGAAAATAACTCTATTCTCGCCCACATGTTTTCGGATCCGCCCACTGAACACAATTACCAAACAATATGTTGTCATTTTGAAAACGCAATACGTATAAATAAGCTACCTCAAACGAACCCTAAGTTGTTGGATGATGTGCAACAACGGCAGTTAGTAATTGTAGGGGAAATAAGTAGATAATGATTGAATTAAAAAATTTTGAAATAAATTAATTTTAATCGACATAATAGATTATAAATTTATCAAAATTTTACATTGCATTTCATTTTCTACCCTTAAACTCTCCAAGTTCTCATTATGAGAAAGTCCTAGAAGCCTTAACACCATCACTCCATTGTGTAGCATAGTGCATAATAGTGTAGTTTGAGCGAGCTCAAGCTCTGATTATGCGAGTAAACTAGTTAAAAACCTTTTCATTTGTATGATGCTTAATATTTTAGCATAAAAGAGATAAAATTTTGTTGAAAGTCATAAATATTATGTAATTAATAATATATCATGAATAGACACACATTATGCATAATAAATATAAGTATAGATACACGTGCGTATATGATTGTAATTGAACTGAACCATGTTAAATACACCATAAATTGGACATGGCTTGATCATATTATAAGTTGATTATGGTTATTGAGGTGTATCTGAAGTTTCACGAGTTAAAAATTCATGTTTGAACTTTATGACACAAATTCTAAAAAAAAATACATAATAGTCAAGATCTTTAAATTCATGATTTTTACATATCCATAATAAAGTAACACGTACATGTATTCATGATGATAAAATTTTATTTTGAAGAAATTTGATCTTGAAGAAATGGAGTTCTCCTCTCTAATCCCTTGAAATTTTTTGTACTCTCTGAAGGAATGAAATATACAAGGTGTATTAGGAAAAGAGATAACTCATTCTCTAAATCATGCTCTATTTAACCACCATCCATCAAGGGGGTTACAAACCAATAGGATTTATGATAATTTAATATATTAATTAATTTTTTAATTATTAAAATTAATGACATAAGTTAGTAACTCTTATTCATTTAAGAGATTACATGAGTTATAAAATTAATATTATAATTTATGACATAAGTTATGAGTTAAGATAATTAATAACTTAAGTTATCATGAGTTACAAAAATAAATATCATAAGTTATCATAAATTATGACATAAGTTATGAGTTAAGAAAATAAATACTTAAGTTATCAAAAATAAAAATCATTATTCTCATGAGTTATGACATAAGTTATTAGTTAAGAAAATAATTAACTTAAGTTATCAAAATAAATATCATAATTTGTCATAATTTATGAGTTAAATAAATAACTTAAATTATCAAAATAAATCTCATAAGTTATTAAAATAAATGTGAGTCACAAATAAAAAATATAACATTCTCCCACTTTACTCACTTAATTTTAATAGTGCATAACATACTGCACAAAATGTTAGATAAATACTTCTTTATATTGGTTAAACCATAAATCATTTAATAAGTATGAAATTAATATGAATCATGGCGGTTGTGCATCAATTTATCGACACGGATTCTTCCATGTATCACAATATCAATTACATAGTTAGTGTAATGAGAATTAACATCATAGTCTCATAATGTCTATTAAAAGACAAATCTTGTTGAATACTATGTAACATAAAGTGTACGCTAATAATAAAAACAAGATTTATAAATATCAGAAACAAAAAAATTGAGCTCAAAGTGTCAAAGTACAAAGAACATAAAATTAGTAAAAGGTTTTGGTAATGCACAGTTTCACGACATGTTCGTTAAATGTTTTCGGTGGCAACCCTTTCGTCAAAGGATCTGCAATCATGAGATTGGTGCTAATATGCTCAATTGACACTCTATATTTCTAAACTTCTTCCTTAACGACAATGTATTTTAATTCCATATGATTAGCACCTTTGGAATACTTGTCGTTTTTGAAAAAGAAGATTGTTGCGGAGTTATCATAACAAATTTTCATCTGTTTGACAATACTGTCGATAATTCTAAGTCATAAAAATAAAATTATGCAGCCATAAACCATGAATTGTAGCTTCGAAGCAAGCCACAAATTCAGCTTCCCTAGTGGAAACAACTGTGATAGTCTACTTCACAAATTTCCATGAAATTGCTCCTTTAGCCAAAATGAACATATAACCAAATGTTGATTTTCGGTATCAACACATCCAAGGTGAAACTGGACTTGCTCACGTCATTCAGAGAAATTAAGTCAATTGAAAGTTTGAAAAGATGTAGCTTGCGAATGAAGAGAAATAGGAGTAGTTACTGCAAATAAATAAAACATGTTCGTACATTAACACTTTGAATATTAAACTTACATAGATATTCATATGAAATCATATTAAAATAATAATAATAATAAGTGTATTGAAATCTCTGTTGGGTGATATAATAATACACGATAATAATCATAATTGATGTTTGACTTAAATTTAATATAATTGGTAATTTTTTATACTGAAATTAGACATGTTTATTATCTTTGGATATATAAACATATCTTAACTAAGTATATAAATAGATTACAATTATATTTAAATATTATAAAACAAATGATCAACCTTTGGGTGATCTAAAAATATTTTATAATCAATAAATTTTAATATTTTTGTAATAAAATGTTAAATTATTTCATGACAAATATCATATACTCATGATTAATTGAATTTATTTAATTTGAATTCTATTAAACTTATTAATTTGTTCACTTTGGTGACTAAAAAATTAAGCATAGCATAGACATCAAATAAATAATAATGTTAATCACATCAATTTACTTTAGTGTTAGTGATCTAATTCAAGATTTAATTAACAGTGGAAATTTAATACAATTAACATAAATAAAATTATATAAAAAATCATGAATTTAATAATCATGGCTCTGATACCACATATTAGAAAATCATGTTTGAACTTTATGACAAAAATTCTAAAAAATATATATAATAGTCAAGATCTTTAAATTCATGATTTTACATATCCATAATAAAGTAACACGTACTTGTATTCATGATGATAAAATTGAATCTTGAAGAAATTTGATCTTGAAGAGATGGAGTTTCTCTCTCTAATCCCTTGAAACTTTCTGTATTTTCTGATGGAGGGAAATATATGGGGTGTGTTAGTAAGAGAGATGACTCATTCACTAAATCATGTTTTATTTAACCACCATCCATCAAGGGGATTACAAACCAATAAGATTTATGATAATTTAATAAATTTAATTAATTTTTTAATTATTAAAATCAATGACATAAGTTAGTAACTCTTATTCGTTTAAGAGATTACATGAGTAATAAAATTAATATCATAAGTTATCATAAGTTTTGAATTAAGATAATTAATAACTTAAGTTATCATGACTTACAAAAATAAATATCATAAGTTATCATAAATTATGACATAAGTTATGAATTAAAAAAATTAATAACATAAGTTATCAAAATAAATATCATAAAGTCTCATAAGTTATGAGTTAAGAAAATAAATAACTTAAGTCATCAAAATAAATATCATAAGTTGTCATAATTTATGACATAAGTTATGAGTTAAATAAATAACTTATGTTATCAAAATAAATCTCATAAGTTATTAAAATAAATGTGAGTCATAAATAAAAAATATAACATCGCAGTGGTAGAGTGATTATTTAGCTTTTTAGCATTATACGAGAATCCAACACACACTTAAAAATAAGCAAGAGAAGACACCTTAACTTTTTTTCGTGAAAAACTATAAAAAGGAGAAAAATCACGGGCATAACTATTTAAAATAATCCACAGCATAATTATAAGTATATAGGTTTACCATTCTTTTAAATTATAGAATATGGACTTACAAAGTTGATTGTTGTAGATGTACAACATTAGTTCATTAATAATACTCATAATTTGGCTGTTAAAAATGTATATCTCAGTGATTGCTGACTACAAGGGTCATAGTAGATTGTTATGGAGGTTTTAGTTCATCGTAAATGTTTTAGATGGTAATTGTGGCGTTAGTTTGTTGTAGAGGTTGTAGTTGAAATTCATGATACGAGTTAGTCATGTGGGTTATAGATGGTTCCTTCGAGAGTATCGGTTGGTCATTTAAGTCGTAGTAGAGAGCTAGAAGCTATGAGTCACATGTGTCGTAATTGGTCACATAGGCTATGGTGGTTTGTTGTGATAATGTTTATAGGCCACAAAGGTCGGAGTTGGGAGATGCATGAGTCGAGGATCTCATAGACCACAGTTGGTCATATAGGTCGTAGTGACGAACTCCAAAGCATTTGAAGGTCGTAGATATCAGAGTTGAGAGTTACATGAGTTGTGATAATGTTTGTTGGTCGCAGAGGCCAGATTTAAGAGTTGCATGGGTTGTGAAACATGTAAGTCATAGTTGAACAGGTAGTCTATAGTGGAGAGTTGTAACAACATTTGTAGACTGCAGAGGCCAGTGTTTGGATCTGCGTGAGTTGAGAAAATATTTATAGGTTGTAGAGGCTGGAGAACATTCATAAGCCACAGAGTTTGAAATATGGAGCTAAATGAGTTGTGATAAGGGTTATAAGCTGCAGAGGTTGGAGTTGAGAGTAATATGAGCTGAGACAATGTTTGTATGACACAGAGGCCAAAGTTAAGAGCTACATGAGCTGAGATAACATTCATAGGCCATATAGAGCAGAGTTGGGAGATGCATAAGCTGTGATAACATCCATAGGACATAAATGTTAGAGTTAGGTGTTGTGTAAGTTTAGGACTATGTAGGTTGCAATGGTGAGTCATAATTGTATCAGTTAGTTGTTAAAATCGTAATAAGTGGTTGCAGTTGTAGCGAACCACGTAGATCATAGGTTGTAGTTGATATATGTGAGGAGAGAAGTTCAAAAATTTAGAGAAAGTTAGTGTATATTGAGAACAGAGGTTGTGATGAGTTGTTACAGGATGAATCTTTACACTGTAGGGGGTTATGTTGTTACAATATTTTTAGGGTGCATTATTACATTACATATGGGGTTTTGTTACACCATATTTGGGGCATGTCATTACACCATATGTGGGGTGCATTGTTGCACAACATTCAATGTAATTGTCTTGCTCCATTAGGAGTTTTGTTACTCTGCAACAATGGTCTCTACTAAGCACAACGCTTCGTTACTCTGTAATGTTGAAACTCTGCATCATTGACCAGAGGAAAATATGTTGAGATTTTCATTCCTATTTTATACTATTTTTTATGCTATTACACTTTAAAGAAAGATATTTTTTATGTTTTGTTGCAGGAATGATGAATTAGGGTCATTGGAGCAAAAATATTTAAAAAGGAGCGAATTTGGAGCGAAAAAGGCCAAAATGTGAAGATTTGAACTAGGGCGCCGACGGTGCCATCGACCCCGCCGAAAGCAAGATTTTCCCGAGACTCCAGAATTAATTCATTAAGAAGGTTCGCCGACTGCGAGCTCGATGATTATGCCCAAGCAAGCTTTGGATAAGGCCAAATTTTGAAGGGATGCTTAGGCAACTCTCGGGAAAGCTCATCCACAACTTTAAAAGAATGTTTTGGCCAAAAATTGGAAAAGCCTAGAAGTTCTGGAAGAGGGGAGAGAGTTCTTAGAGGTTAGAAAGGTTCCAATAGTATGTAAAGATTGTGGGGAATTCTTTGAGAGATTGTAAGAGTGGAGGGAAAGTGAGAGATTTCTTCCTCTTTGCTATTTCGAAGAGGAATTCTGTGTGCTGTAAAGAAAGGAAGAGATTCAGAGAAACTTCGAGGAGTTTTCTTGGGGAGAAATTAGAGATAAGTTATTTAATTGTTGTAGCTTGTATGACTTTGATTTTATATATGAATTTTGAGTTTTGTTGTGTTTTCCCCATAAGATCTGAGTAGTTTTCTCTGTCTTTCTCCTTATCTTAAGATTTGTGAAATGGTAATTTGAATTTGTGAAGCCATAAAAATGTTTTAAAAATTGTGATGATCTTTTTAACTTCGATTTTAATTTACTTTCAATCTGACCAATTGATTTGTTAAAATATGTTGAGTTTTACAACTAAAGTGAATAATACATCCAAGATTCTGGGAGGTCAAAGCCCTTGGAAGTTGGGTGCAAATAAATAGGGAAATTCTTTCAATCTGGCCAATTGATTTCGATCTTAATTTATTTTCAATCTGGCCAATTGATTTGTTAAAATATGTTGAGTTTTACAACTAAAGTGAAGATTACCAATCTGGCCAATTAATTTGTTAAAATATGTTGAGTTTTACAACTAAAGTGAAGATTACACAATCTGGTCAATTGATCTGTTAAAATATGTTGAGTTTTACAACTAAAGTGAAGATTACATCTCAAGATTTGGGAGGTCAAAGCCCTTGAAAGTTGGGTGCAAATATGATATTCAATCTAGCCAATTGATTTGTTAAAATATGTTGAGTTTTACAACTAAAGTGAAGTTTACCAATCTGGTCAATTGATCTGTTAAAATATGTTGAGTTTTACAACTAAAGTGAAGATTACATCTCAAGAATCATGGAGGTCAAAGCCCTTGGAAGTTGGGTGCAAATAAATAAGGAAATAAAATTATCGGGAGTAGAATTGGAGATATTTGATTTGTTAAAATATGTTGAGTTTTACAACTAAAGTGAATATTACATCCAAGATTCAGGGATAAATTTGTTAAAATATGTTGAGTTTTACAACTAAAGTGAAGATTACATCCAAGATTCAGGGAGTAATTTGTTAAAATATGTTGAGTTTTACAACTAAAGTGAAGATTACATCCAAGATTTAGGGAGGTTAAGCCCTTGGAAGTTGGGTGCAAATAAATAGGGAAATAATATTATCGGGCATAGATTTGGAAACCTTGGAAGTTGGGTGCAAATAAATAGGAAAATAATATTATCGGGCGTAGAATTGGAGATTGCATTGGAAGTTGGGTGAAAATAAATAAGGAAATAATATTATCGGGCGTAGAATTGGAGATTTTAGAGTGACCTAGAAGTTTGGTGCAAATAAATAGAGAAATAATATTATCGGACGTAGAATTGGAGATTTTAGAGTGGCAGACTAAAATCCTCAATTCAGTTCTATCGTTTGGGTGTTGAAGTGTAGATATTAGTCATCAGGTGAGGGGAACGTGCGAGCTCCGAAGTGAGAGCCGGTATCCTCTCAACCTAGCCGCAGATTCAGTAAACAAGCGTAGGATTAGTCAATGTTCTTTATGCCTGAACCAAAGGGTAAAGAATAGGTATGTTCCTATTTGACACAATATAATTTGAACTGATTCACTTTATTCGTTCACTATAATTTCTTGACAATGAAAAAGATGCTTTCTTATATATTGAATATCACATTTAAACCTTCATTAGTATCATTAGTTATTTAATAGATATATTGAATATCACATTAAAAACCTCATTAGTATAATTAGTTATTTAAGAGTTATTAAAAATTTAAATAGTTATTTTAATTTTCTATTAGTGACAGATAAACAAATTGAACTTCGTTGTTGCAATTAAAGTATTGCTTTTCTAAATCTAATAGATGACAGATAAGCAATTTGAATTATATTGTTGTGATTAAGTGTTGATTTTCTAAAATCTTAGTTCATAGATAAGCAATTTGAATTATATTGTTGTGATTAAGTATTGCTTTTCTAAAATCTTAGTTTGTAGTCATAAGCAAATTGAATTCCATTGTTGCGATTAAGTATTGCTTTTTCTAAAATCTTAGTTTGTAGTTCTAGAGTTATTTAAGAGTTATTAAAATTACATATTTATTTCAATTGCCTATTAGTGACAGATAAGCCAAATTTGAACTTCGTTGTTGTGATTAAAGTATTGTTTTTTCTAAAATCTTAGTTTGTAGTTCTAAACTTACTCCCTGTGGGATCGATATCTAGGACTCCAAATTGAATGTCGTTGTTGTGATTAAAGTATTATTTTTCTAAGGTCTTAGTCTGTAATTCTAAACTACTCCCTGTGGGATCGATATCTAGGACTCCCAAATCTTAGTTTGTAGTTCTAATATTACTCCCTGTGGGATCGATATCTAGGACTCCATTAGATCTATATTATTTGAGTGATACGTATACTTGCGTTGATAAGTGTGACTTTACAGTTATTGAATATTTATTTCATCCATATTTATCGAATCTATAACTGTTATTAAGGATTTTATACAGTTGCTGAGGAAGTAAATCTTTTAGCATAAGTATTAAATACTTATATTTTTAAGCATATATAAAGTTGTGGTCAATCATACATCGAGATTCTATAATGACCTAGATTGCAACAAGCAAGGGGTGGGTTATGGTGGTCGACAACGACCAGTGAGCAATATTTGATGGTTGTCGGTGAGCAGTTGTAACTGATGGTCAGCGGCTGCAAGAGCGGGAGGCATTTGTTATACCTTTAAGTTTGGAACATTGGACCTCAGTTTTTTCTTTTCCACATTTTGGGCTGCTTTATGTTCAAGATCTAGCCTTCCTTCATGAAGAGGGAAGGGTTTTATTTATAGAGTATGAATGAGACATCTCAACAAATAAGGAAAGTATCTAGACAACTTTATTAGTCAAACTAGAGAGATTCCCTTGATTAGACATCTTTCTATGGATTTTTGAGTGCTTTAACGATACCTTAACTGAGTGATATTGGACTCATTGGATTCTTCTTATTGAGATGCTGGATTAAACTATAAGCTTGTCAGATTTTGAATCTATTTGACATTTCAATTGAGCATTAAAAACTTTAAAAATGACTTAATGATTTCACTTGGGCTTGATTTGACACATGTCGAACCAACTTTGTTGTCCTTATGTTCGTCTCATTTGAATGGAAAGTTTGATTATAAGTTTACTGAAATCAAATTTTTGGATTATTTTTAATTGAAGTTTGAATATTCCTTACTCAAAAAATTATTTTAAGATTTGTGTCACACCTCGAAATTAATGTCGAATGATAAAATTTTTGTTGTTGACGTATCAGTTGCCCCCTTATTTTTGAACGAGTCTAGTTTCGTCATCCAAAAATACTAGTAATTCAGATCTTTAATTTTTCAAAAGGGTGTGTAGGTCACAGGTTTGAACCCACCTTTCCCATTCATATTTGCATTTTTATTGGTGGTATGGCCGGCTAGTCAGAACCAAGACATAGGGCAACAGAGTAGGTCGACTGGTTGGAAGTCAGGTTAGTTGCAAGAAGCAAGTAGGNGAAGCTCGAATATTCCTTACTCAAAAAATTATTTTAAGATTTGTGTCACACTTCGAAATTAATGTCGAATGATAAATTTTTTGTTGTTGACGTATCATTTGCCCCCTTAGTTTTGAACGAGTCTAGTTTCGTCATCCAAAAATACTAGTAATTCATATCTTTAANAAAGCTCGAATATTCCTTACTCAAAAAATTATTTTAAAATTTGTGTCACACTTCGAAATTAATGTCGAATGATAAATTATTTGTTGTTGACATATCATTTGCCCCCTTAGTTTTGAACGAGTCTAGTTTCGTCATCCAAAAATACTAGTAATTCATATCTTTAATTTTTCAAAAGGGTGTGTAGGTCACAGGTTTGAACCCTCCTTTCCCATGCATATTTGCATTTTTATTGGTGGTATGGCCGGCTAGCAGAACCAAGACATAGGGCAACAGAGTAGGTCGACTGGTTGGAAGTTAAGTTAGTTGCAAGAAGCAAGTAGGCCGAGACTAGAATGAGTCACGCGGACATACAACTAGAATCGCGGGGATCCAGTTACCCAAGCCATTAGAATACTAAATACAATTCATTCACAGTGTCTCATTCTAGTATTGAGATAAATTCTTTTGACTCAATTTCAACAATATATGCTCATTTATAATTGCTTCATTAGTCTGAAAAGCTAGTAGAGAAACATCCAATGTCATAGAAATTACTCAATATATTTTAAGTGANGAATACTAAATACAATTCATTCACAGTGTCTCATTCTAGTATTGAGATAAATTCTTTTGATTCAATTTCAACAATATATGCTCATTAATAAGTGCTTCATTAGTCTGAAAAGCTAGTAGAGAAACATCCAATGTCATAGAAATTACTCAATATATTTTAAGTGAAAGCAATTCTTTAACANGCCTTGCATCAATAATAGTCTTCTAAATTGTAAACATTTTTGTGAGTTACAATTTTCAACTTCTTTAATTCTTCAACCAACCCAACATTTTAGGCATTTATTCAAAATAATACTCTTATAAATCCCCCCCCCCNGTATGAAAGTTGCTTCCAAAACAAAAAGGAATATGTGAAGGAGAGCCAGCTTTTAATGGTGCACGTGATTTCTCTTCGCGTCCGCTAGTTTTGCGGTGAACGTAATTATCTTTGGGTCTGTTTGGGGCAGCTTATTTGGTGCGGTGGCGTTTTGAAAACGCACCTGACCTGTTTGGGCAAACTGCGTTTTGGCAGCTTGTGCGTTTTGAAAACGCAAAAAATAATGTTTTCACACCGCACATATCTAGGTGCGATGGGAGCTTATTGGCAACGGTTTGATTTTGCCAAAAAAATAAAAATTTGTAATAGTTACTGCACCTAGCTTATTAGCAGATTATTTTTAATCAGTTCATCAGCAGATTATTCAATATGCTACAGCTGCCCAAACAAACCCTTTATCTTTTTTCTAATTATCTCGTTGAGAAAATAATTGCATCATAATGAGTTCATTAAGGAACATATTGCAAGATCTNAAATATTAGAATTTGTTGGTCTTTAAAAACCATCCCTATTGATCACCAGTTCACTGGTTCAACCTCCTGATTATGTGGAGAATTTCTTTTCAGCTTGGATCGACCTATGAGGTCAGCTCCATTCAATTTTTATAACCATACAAAAAAAAAACAACATTTTCATAAGATTTATCTCATCTCTCGCTTTAGGAACAGACTATCATCCTTTCTACTTCTTATGATGAGAACCTCTTTAGACTTTCTTTCCTTCCAGACAAAAACACTTCACCATTAAGCAAGCTTCCTTTAGAATATATGATGAATATAACTTTTTTTAAATCCCCCCATTACTTAGCATATATACTATCTCCCTCTTCCCTTAGGTTAAATGTTATCATCCATCGACCTGTTCTTGACAATGCACTTCTTTGACTATCAACTTACCAAGAAAAATCTACTAAACATGTTTATTTTATGAACAAGCCTTTGTTATTCTGAAATAGACTCTTTCCAATGCATGACTTTTAAAAATGACTTCTAAAAATATTAATTGTTGGTTAACATATTCACATAGAAAGAATTCAGAAAAAAAAACCCCCATTTTTCATGGAAAATTAATTTAGATATTCAATTCAACTCATGGATTCAATTCAACTCATGGAATAACAAATATTGATAATTATTTTACTGCAATTTCCGATTGTAGTTAGATTTCTTGATGCTTAGATGAAGAACGCTGAAAATGAAAGACAGAGAAAAAGAGTTATTATTAATTTTTTAACTTTTGGAGCTGAATTTTAGCAAGACATATTACACTCGTCCATGTACATATGATGACGTAAATCACATCACACGGTGACCATATATACACGTCTTTTTCGACTAATTAGGGGCTTTTACATAAATACAATCCAATTCCTTGGAATTTGCATGCCTACCTTCTAAAATTTGTCTTTTTACATTTATAATATTTAAATATTTTACATCACATCAAAAATATATGTATTTTAGTTTCTAAAAGATAACATATCTTTCCATGCATAATCAAAATGCTACAAGTATGAACAGTTAAATTTAGGTATTAGATATATAAATACATAGAAATTAGGTTGTATAAATGTACATCTTAAGTAGTCAGGGAGGGGGGCCCTTTTATATAAACATGTTAAATAAATGGAAAGCTGATAGAGAAATTACTTGGAAGTTAATCTGCGCACTCGTTGGGTTCTTAATGAGAAGATGCCAAATTGAGTTGGGGCTGGTAAACCAAACTNGCGCTTTTATATAAAAATGTTAAAATAAATGGACAGCTGATAGAGAAATTACTTGGAAGTTAATCTGCGCACTAGTTGGGTTCTTAATGAGAAGATGCCAAATTGAGTTGGGGCTGGTCAACCAATTTTCAGTCATTATTAATATGACATATTTAATGGAGAAAAAGACATACATACATATCATCATATTTTTTTGTATTTATATATCTAACACCTAAAATTTTTCTTTTTCATTAATACATACAAAATATTCATATCAAATAAAAATAAAATATTTTTTTTATTTTTTTAAAAAGGAAAATACAACTTTCATGCAAAGCTAAGGTGTTATGTGAAAATTAAAATTTAGGTCTCAGATATATGGAAAAAATTTGCGTACATAAGACGTACGCAGAGCTGCGTACGTCTATAACCTGCAAACAGATTACAACGAGGATTTCAGGAGGTTATAAACGCATTATATATCCTGTAACCTCTATGTAACCTACCTGTACCTTCGAGTAAGTTCCGCGCTTCTGTGTGCTTCTGTTTTCATATATAGATAGGTTACAGGGAGGTTACAGGGTGTATAACACGGTTATAACCTCCTGAAATCCTCCCTGTAACTTGTTTGCAAGTTACAGACGTACGCAGCTCTGCGTACGTCTTATGTACGCAAATTTTTTTCCAGATATATAAACAAGAAATTGAATGGTATATATGTAAGCCATCCTAAAATATTGTATTTCCCTTTAATTGGCACGAGATCCAAAGTATGAAAGTTGCTTCCAAAACAAAAAGGAGTATGTGAAGGAGAGCCAGCTTTTAATGGTGCACGAGCTTTCTCTGCGCGTCCGCTAGTTTGGCGGCGAACGTAATTATCTTTATCTTTTGTCTAATTATCTCGTTGACAAAATAATTGCATCATAATGAGTTAGTTCATTAAGGAACATATTGCAATATCTAGTGATGTTTCAGCTTCTAAAAATTGAGTTCTATACTTTTTATTTTTATCAACTCTATTAATTTACTTAAATTTTGAGCTGCATTCTATCATTTCTATGTGATACGTTGTCAGCGAGTTTCATCAAGAATCTTGCGACCCAAAAATGTTAGAATTAAAAATAATAATTATTTGGAACTACGATTTATGTAAACTTATAGTCAAACTGACTGACTCGACGAGAGGAACTCGATAAAATCAAAATTGGGTTAATCCTAGTTGAATCAAGCTNTTGATTATGTGGAGAACTAATTTTCAGCTTGGATCGACCTATGAATTGATTTGTTCATGATTTAACAGGTCAAACCAGTCAGTTCCATTCGATTTTTATAACCATACAAAAAAAAACAACATTTTCATAAGATTTATCACATCCCTTGCGTTAGGAACAGAACATCATCCTTTCTACTTCTTATGATGAGAACCTCTTTAGACTTTCTTTCCTTCCAGACAAAAACACTTCACCATTAAGCAAGCTTCCTTTAGAATATATGATGAATATAACTTTTTTTAAATCCCCCCATTACTTAGCATATATACTATCTCCCTCTTCCCTTAGGTTAAATGTTATTATCCATCGACCTCTTCTTGACAATGCACTTCTTTGACTATCAACTTACCAAGAAAAATCTACTAAACATGTTTATTTTATGAACAAGCCTTTGTTATTCTGAAATAGACTCTTTCCAATGCATGAATTCTAAAAATATTAATTGTTGGTTAACATATTCACATAGAAAGAATTCAAAAAAAAAAAAAAACCAATTTTTCATGGAAAAAATGGTCGGAACTCTAAAATTAATTTAGATATTCAATTCAACTCATGGAATAACAAATATTGATAATAATTTTACTGCAATTTCCGATTGTAGTTAGATTTCTTGATGCTTAGATGAAGTGCGCTGAAAATGAAAGACAAAGAAAAAGAGTTATATATATATTTTTAACTTTTGGAGCTGACTTTTAGCAAGACATATTATGCTCGTCCATGTACATATGATGACGTAAATCACATCACACCGTGACCATATATACCCGTCTTTTTCGACTAATTAGGGGCTTTTACATAGATACAATCCAATTCCTTGGAATTTGCATGCCTACCTTCTAAAATTTGTCTTTTTACATTTATAATATTTAAATATTTTATATCACATCAAAAATATATGTACTTTAGTTTTTAAAAGATGACATATCTTTCCATGCATAATTAAAATGCTATAAGTATGAACAGTTAAATTTA